>JAGVSQ010001314.1:11564-30172 GCA_022683975.1 Rhyacophila evoluta | reverse complement strand
AAATTCTGAATTATTTAAAACTGGTAAACTTCCAGATGTGAGATCACTGTTAGCGTTGAAACTGTAATCTACCAAATCATAGGAAAGAAACCCATTCAGTCTGTAAACAAATGTAAATTGTTTTGTACTTTCATTTCACAGGCACATTTGAAACATTTCATCACATTATTGAGGATTATAAATATGTGTCAGAGGCAATTTAATTTTTTAATTCATAATGAAGTACAAAGTGACTGGTAGCAGTATAATTCTAATTAAATACACTGCGTAAAGGGATTGGAATTCAATTGTGTAAACCATAATATTTACACAACTAAAATGATTATGTTGGCAAGTGAGTGCACGTAAATATTAGATACAGATGATTGATGTATGCTATGGTGAAAATTTAAATAAATAAAATACCTGTCAGAAAGGATCAGAGCAGGATTATTCCTGTATTATGTCACACATATTGATGTAATTATAACGATAACTGAACACTGAATATACAATAAATATTTTGTTTATCTTCTACTAATATTATCTAAAGCTTCCACAACACAGAACAAGACAGGATGAAAATATAGTTGAGTAAAGTTGAGTTATGAGAAACAAAGTTTGGATAGTATGTCGAATATATTGAATCATGGAAATCATAAGCCTATCATCTGGCACATTTTAAGTATGGCAGTTTGTATGCCAAAGCTCTTAACAATGAATTAACTGTAAATACTGGGTACCCTCCATATAGACAATTTAAAAAAAAATCAAATTGTGGTTTGTTACACAAATCGTTGATCGATAATTTCATATTCAAGATTGAAAAAATATTATTTTAAGTATGGAATTTTGAATTTTATAAACGCTATACCCAGACTACAAAATAAAAAAATATATTATATACAGATTCTAGTATCTCTTTTGAACTTTATTACTAGAACTAAATTTAGATATTAATTCAGCATTTGCAGCTTATATCCTATTGATAGAATGTGTATTACGTGTACATGACATTGTGATTATAGAAAAAGTTTTTAAAAAACTAAGGGTTACAGCCTTTTCCCTTTCCACACATGATATTAATTTGAAATACAAATTCAACAAAATGGGAGCAATTGAATATATTATGACCAATTTTCTGACTTGTTTATACTATCACAATTACCTAATTGATGACTTCATATGATTTTAAATGATTTTGATAAATAGTCCAACAATTATAGGTACACTAAAAATTTACAGGAAACTATTTCACTAGCAAACTCTAAAGAAAGTTTTTGTGAAAATTATAGCATCTGGTTGACAGCCAATTTCTGAAATGTCAATTTGGCTAATATCCATCAAATGTTTTCTTAAGGTTTCCTGTGAAAATTCTACAAAAGTACGCAGATATTTTATGTAGATAGAAAGTACAATACTCATCTAAGTATTCATATCAACTCAATATTTCAATAGTGTGTTTTTAAAACTTACTCAGACAGTTGCTGGGATCCATTTTGAGCTTGTGTATTGCAATCATCACAGTGATCGCAAAGTATTTATAAAATTATTCGACAAAATTTTTGTTACAAAAATTTAAATTTTGAATCTTCACTGGTATGAGTATTCCAATTTCACATTTCAGCTACCGACATTTACATCCCGTGAACAGAAAAGCCAAGGAATCAATTTATGTGAATAAACAGGGTAGAATGAAGATTTTTTAACTGTCTGTTCCAAGTATGGAGCACACTAATCTCCACAGTCAGAAGACATTTAGACAGATTGTTTTTCACGAGGATTGGTTATCAGCAAATTTTAAAGCCCATTTGATATGCAAACATTTTTTAGCATGTCCGCTGTGAAAGCGGAACATATGGATCTCCACAATGCGAAAAAAATTCATCGCTATAGGATCTAGACCTGTCACCGCTGATACCAAAGTATGCATGCTTAACAATTTGATCGCTGAGTCGATTGGAAGATAGGTGCGGATAAATATCGGTAGTTAAAAAATACCCGATGATGGCAACATGTCCATAAAACAAATTCTTATTTACTTGTATTCATTTATGGTCACATTTCGTTGGAATTCAATTAAACTAATTTTGAACCTGTCTTTAAATACGGATAAAATTTGATAGAATAATACATAGATATGAAATAATACCTCGGCAACGGCAACATCTGCTCGGCATCATCAGGCTCGTTGATGCCATCCATCATTTGTTCATCCGGTGGAGGGGTCAATGAACCTGACATGATGTGGCCAAGTCAAGCCTATACCTTTCTTCGCTTGAATCTGTTAAAAAAAATAATTTTGATTTAATAACTGATTGATTAGACTATATCGTCATCGTTCTGACAAAAAAGGTAAACCCAAAATCATAATTCTGAGATAATCCATTTTTAAATTATAGAAGAAAATATCAACTCACTTTGGATAACAGTTTTTCACAGGTTGTAGAAATCATATAAATTATACAATTCATTTTCACTAAAAATCGACTTCTCTTTTTTGTCAGAATAGTGATGACATTGTATATATGTATAAGGACACACATAAAAATAATTGGAGAAAGCAAAAAAGATGTACAATGTTATCGAAACAGTAACTGTTACCATAGCGTAAATATCTCCACTTAAGTAACTATCGGGGTAAATGAAATTTTAAATAGCATTTTTGCTTTAATAAATTGCTAGGACTTACATGATTTAGAATTTTTTTAAATATAGATTTTCGCCAATTGATTCAATTCCCCGATAAGTGAATGAAATAAAAATGTGTGACAGCAGAAAACACAAGACTGAGAAGATTGGTAAATAAATAGTGATAAATTCATTCGAAATGATAATTGATGGCGGTACAGAAGTCACTGGATTTGACTTTTTATTGATATGAGTTCACCAAAAAATGTAAATATAATGAATAACAAATTTTTACTATGCTATAAGAGTACACTAAGTCACATTTTTTTTTCTCAGATAAGCAACTCATACAAATATTGTTTAATTTTTTCAACTTAATGTTCCAATCTCAATGATAATTTGGATGGAGATTGAAAAAAAACAATACTTCCTATAAACATAAATCAAAATAGGATATGCTTCTTGGTAACATATATTTTACAATGAAAACTTCATTTTTATACACTAAATTTTCATCGTTTGACATCAATTAAATTAGAAAATGATTGAAATTTGTCAACTAAAAACTCAACATAATAAAAAACATTCTTTAAAACATGAGGCTATACCATAAATAATTATCAGTAAAGGAGCATTGTAATTTTTGTCTTACTAGAGCTGAAGCGGTGAAAGCAGTGGTCATCAAACCGTTGTACCCCACCTTACCGTTACGTAGCTCGTGATACAAATATTGTTATTACAAAAAAGTCAATTACTTAATGTTCTGACAAAATTTTACATTTTTTTTCATTCAGTTAAATATTTTAATAAATGAATAAATATGATTTAAATTAAAGAGACAAAGCACATTAAGCCAAATAATGCTTATGCGATCATCTGAATATAGCAAAATTTATTTAAGCTCTATTGGGCAATATGTGAATGTTCTAGAAAGATATTTCCAGAATCTTTTGACTTAAGTAAATAAAAAAACAAAAAAACTTCCATTATATTGACTCATGCACTTAAAACTGACAAATGCTTCTAGTCAATGGCACTGTTCTGCTCTGAATTATAGCTGTTTACTTTGTTAGTGATTACACACATATAAATATAGAGAAATAGGAAAATGATTTATATATATTTTTATTCCCACAAAAATATATTTTATAAAATATCGAAAATAACCCAGGCTATACAAACAGATGACAGATTTTTGTTTATATCAACATTCACTATTTGGTGCGATTTATCAGGTTGAAAACGCAATAAGGACCTACTTTTATAGAAAGTATTCAAAATTTGAAAATTCATTACAAAACGAAAAACAAAATCTCACTCTCTTATTAAATGATGTACAAAATACAGTGACCGATATTCAATAAACTAGAATGAATACTCGAACAGGAAGCAAAATGCAAATACTATTTTTGAGGTTAACAACTATAGCATAATTTCCGATTCAATATTACCCATCTGCCAATAAAAAATAACTACATTTTAAAACCACAGCAAAAGCGTGCATCTACTATGTGTGCCAGACATATTGAATGTTCAATTCCACACACTACCACTTTGGCAAAAGTCAATAACATTTTTCAACATCTGGTACCTAACTTAAAACTGAATTATAGAAATATATACTACTGCCACCGTGCATGTTTTATTATGACTTCAGTATGAAAAACTTTACTATAATATTTAATTTAGTGAAAAAGTTTGAAATTTAAAAATTATCAAACTATTCAATACGCGCAATTCTGACATTTATGTTGCTATGTCAACAAATTTTAGAATTATGAGGCAGGTGCTATGACTTAATTAAATAAAATTAATGTTTATCTCACATCATAAAATAGATTTCGTCATAGAAAATGAAGCACGTAAATATAATGTTTAAAGATATATAATTAATAAAAACACATTATGATTTCGTGTAAATACAATATAATCATAAGGGGACATTGATTAATGATAATATTAAATAAGAAAAGATCGATTTAAGGTTAGCAACATTTTTCATTTGGAGAATGATTGAAATAAAAGCAAATGCGTGTCATTGGTAAATAATGCAGATGTGTTACAAAAAGGACGCAATTCACGCTCCTAACCTGGTAATTACAAGGTAATCCCGTCACCATATGTCTGGTGAGAACAAAAACACCACAAGAAAACAAAAGATATTCTTGAACTTGTTCTCGACAAACGAAACCTTGAGTTTCGAAATAATCCACGCGCGAATATTCCAGCGACAAATGAGTGAAAATCTTCAAGTAAACCCAGGGAACGTGCCCGAAATGTGACTGTCCAAAAATAACACTAGGAAATATGTTTACAATAAGACTGGCATCTAAATAAAAGAATGCCCTCTCGACGGAGCATATCTCACGGCGTATATTCTCTAAATTGTGACCACACGATAAAACAGCTGATTCACATTTATGGTATAAAACTATCGGCAATAAATTTCCAAAACTGACTGGACAATATAAAAATAGAGTTGACGAGTTTTTGTTTTAAATAAAGATAGTCTATGTACGACCAAAGATTCATGAGGTCAACACGACCGATATGTTGATATGTTGGACTCGAAAGTCAATTGTTCCACAAATGTGTAACAGAAATGAAAAATATCAACTTAGGTTGAAATAATGAAAGCAAAAAAGAACAAATCATGCACGGACACACACTGTTGCGCGTTATAATAGTAAAATCGCAATTACGTTCAGTACAAACGGACAATACCTTCACTTTCTCTGCGACAGTCAGGAAGTTAAAACTGTTATTCCTCCACAATCTCCACACGCACTGCTGCAGACAAACACAGAATTCTTTAGACGGAATATGAATATGACATACACAGCGTATTCACCGAGTACCACAGTTTGTTCGATGTTAAATATTTCAATTTGGCACTGATCCACGACAATTCTGACATTTCACGCACCTACATAAACCTTCTCGCGTGATAACAAAAAAAATACTACCAGCAGTGGAATTGTATATACTATGACCGAGTTCGATACCAATTTCTATAAATATTTTTCAATACGAATTATCACAATTAAATGTTCATTGTGTTCTCCGATCGTGGATGTAATCTAGAATCACTACGTCTGTAATCCCAAATCCATCACAAACAGCGTACGATACCTACACTACGCGAGGAGCCGTATTCATAATGCTGCCAGGTTGATAAGTAAAATTTTCTCGGTATAATATTTTTTACACTGGTAACATAATACATAGAACTGCCCATAGACATTCCTCAAGAGCTGCCCACATCATGAAAATAAAATAAAATCGCCCACGCCCATCCATCAAAATAATACTTATTTGAAGAAAGCTGAGACAGCATAAAAATATTTTCTTTTGCTTATTATTTATGAAGTCTGTGGTGGTCTCCGTTTTTTAAACCCATTATCAAGTGTTATTTATTAAATAATTATCATAATCATTCTTTATAATTTTATTATTGAAATTAATACATTTTTGATGAATTATTATAGAAATTATATTTGAAGGTTTTATTGTTACAGGCGACGAATAATACGCTAGTAAATTAAAATATCAAATTAGGTATCTTTTACACTTTCAGATTTAAATTGTATTTTTTAAAAATAGTATGAGTACATCAAATTTAATAAACAAATTCACATAGATTCAACTTTATGTACTCAAAATTGTAAAATGTAGATTTATTCAAATATGGACTAATTTGATAAATATTTTTATTTTTAAACTTCTTTCAAAATAAAGTATTCTAATGATTTAAATATATTTAATAATAATCTGATTCATTTAAATGGTTTCTATTATAAGAATTAACAATTTTCAAATTTTAGTTCACTTCAAATATTTATGAATCAGTTGGTAAAATAAAATAATAAAGTAATATGTTTCTTCAAATAAAATATTGTCTTCTATTTTCAAAAAATATTTGTTTTATTTCTCACTTAAATCTTTTATTTTATTCTAATGCCAGTCTTCAGTCTCGTTTATTGTTGAAATGTGTAGCATATTATTACAAAATGTCAGTATTTGGTGGTAAAATAGATTTTATGACAACATATGTACAAG
Organism: Rhyacophila evoluta; assembly: GCA_022683975.1. Lineage (NCBI taxonomy): Eukaryota > Metazoa > Arthropoda > Insecta > Trichoptera > Rhyacophilidae > Rhyacophila > Rhyacophila evoluta. The sequence continues at coordinate 23,503 of JAGVSQ010001314.1, read as the reverse complement.
ATTTTTCTGCAAAGCAGAATAATAATAGGTAATATATAGGTTTTTGTGTATATTACTTCCTTAGTACGATTTTTGCTTTTCACAATACTTTGCATATAACCATTTGATATTGAATATGTATATTAATATAATAAACAATTCGTAAAAGCCAAATCTAGCAGTAAAATATATATTAATCAAAAGGGTTTAATTGTTTGCAAAATTACATTTGAGTGTGAAAACTTTTGAGATATGAAATGCATATCAACTTTGGAAAAGAAAAGGGACCTCATCCTCAATTTTTCAAAAGAGCTTTTATTCTATAATCAGAATGTATACAATTTAATATACATTGTATCAAGAAGATTTAAGCTAAAAAATCAGAATCGGTGTCTAAATTTAGCTCTTAAGTTTTAAAAAGGAAAACTTATATCTCATGAATTTTAACGGTTTTTTAAAAATAAGTTTTGTTCCTTAAGCCCGCCATTTTCAAACACTCATTACACAGAAATCTGTTTTTCTCGTTCATTTCACACATGATTATCGAGATGTCAGGACGCAAGCCGAATCCAAACTATAGTGTAAATGACGTCATGACTGTGGAGCAAATTAAGAATGAGAAATAGTAGAACGGGTACATTCTTTGTAAATCAAACAACAACAATACGAGTGCTGTGGTGTAATGTTCTCGTCGCAGACTTATAAAAGTTCAAATTTGTGTATAAACTGTCATCAACTGTCCATATTACAGAAATACTCCCAAACTATTGATGGCTACAGGTGGAATTATACCAATTGTTCAGCAAAGAAGTCAGTCTGCGCAAATTCATTCTTTGCCCCACCTAACCATCATGCAAATAATAACATTAATATACACATGGTCATGTGACAACCTGCAACCTCGCATGGCCTGTGAAGCCAAAATACGTCCAATTAATGTAATTGATTAGTCTCTATAAATAATATTAAAAAATATGTTATGTACAACAGGGCTGTCCTAATGAATCTGCGACAAAATAAGTCTTGCAATGTTATTATGTGTGGTGATGACATCATAACAACCCATTCAAAAGATGAAAAACTAGCCTGTGGATATAAAAAATATTTCTATCAAGATGTTATTGATAAGGTGAGCATTTTTTAAAATACAAATATTTATTGCAATATAATGTAATTTTATAAGTTTGTTAGTAAAATATGAAGATATAATCTATAAATATAGTGTTTTAATTATATTAGCTATCATGTAATATTTTATTGTGGCTAGATTTTAACTTTTAGAAGTTTTTGTTGAATTAATTTTGAAGGGAGAAGGTTTCAGTGTTGAAAGGGGTAATCTACAAGGATGGATTCAGCAATGTATTGATTGTTAATGGTTACCGCGGCAATTTTCTCATAACAAGATTCAAGCATTGCTTTGTAACTGGCAAGATCTCTTCTCAACAATGCTTAACTTCAATAAGTTTTATTAGTGAAATCATAGTTTTTATTACTTTTTTATCAAACTATTCGCCCTCTCTAGACACATAAATTCATACCTTTGGGTATTATTGATATTTTTATATTTAGATAAAAAATCGCAGCCCTAAAATAGGAAAGATGTATTTTAAAGATAATTCGGATGTGTTACCTATATTGCGCTACAAGCAAAACTTAAGGAAGTCGATATATCAAATTGGATATTGCAAAGGTGGGCAATAAAATAGCTTAAAAAATACTTAATTCGTATGTATACTATTGGTATTATTCTCTCCTTTCTGCATTCTGAATGCACTGAGAGTACACCACCTTGTAAAGATTTTAAATTCTGGTATTATATCAATCTCTACTTCACTTTAGGCCCCACTGCTAATACAGAATAAATCTTGAGAAGCTTATTCCTTCAAAAATTGGAATTTTAACTATTTGATACAGAATGAAAATAATCACAAAATGAGTAATATTGAATCAATATGTGAAATTCTAAAGTGAGATTGAACCAAAGGTCGGGCTTAAATGATGCATTGATTTGTAAAAAAAATTAAAGTATTAATATATTATAAGACTCTTTCTGTTTATAGCAATTGATCTTCTAAAAATCCATTGTGATTCATTAATATTTATGTCTGGAATTAACTATTGATAATTTTAATTTAAATTTAGATGAACTTCTTGAAAGTGATCTCCATGAAAAATTTTCTTGTGAAAAATTGAGTAATGACAACTTATTACCACTAACAACACAACAGTCATCATATCGTTATCCATCCAAAATCACCTTGAAAAAGATACAAAAAACAGTACCCGTAAAACAAGTGGAAGATAATTCCTTGAAGGGTAAGGATCGTAAACCCCGTAATAATAATATGTATAAATAATATTACCAAAAATATTTTCATAAAATTGTGTGCTCCAGATGTTGTGATTAGAATGGGTGAAAACTTGTGAACTTGAATTCCAATTTTTGTAGAACATAAAATCTTTTTATTTTCTTTACGATTCCAAAGAAAATTTATTTATAAACTAAGTCCATAATATCCCTTATAATTTTCTCATATTAAATTAATATGTACAATAAGACCCCACATAACGCTGTTTCAGTATTACGCGGTAGTATTTGTATTTCCTAAAATCGCTCACGATTTTATTGCTTTGATACTTACAGTGCGTTTGATATCACTACAATAAAAATGCATGTTTTCTGCATGACAGTTGATTTATGATCAGTCATCAACGCTATTGTGTGTATAAAGATATAAACAAAATATTTTATTTTATTGTGACCAATATGGCAATTTTTAGTTTAGCAAAGAAAAAATAGTTAAGCGACACAAAAAGCATTTCACTGAAAACTAACAACCAGGTGCTTACGCAACTAGATGCAGGTGAATGGCAATCTGATAATGGCAGTGCTTTAAATTTGTCTCCTTCAACACATGCATAATTATAACGAATAAAGAAAAAATCATATTTTCTTATAAAAAAGTTTAACCACTATAATGGAAATTGTGGATCGATTTATCAAAAATGATTTAAATCTTGATAGAAGTTCAAAGGCAAGACAAAATGTCATTGATGCAATGTCTTGCTATTGACAACTCTGTTCTGTTTCTTATCTCCATTATTTACGTGTTAAGATGACCACGTTTAGTGCTGGAACTTATTGAAATATATCTCCCATGTTAAGCGGGGTCTTACTGTATCCTACTATACTTTTACTCTCTACCATCATAACATTTTTGAGGTACTTACGATTACCTGATAAGTTGAATTAAAATACTTTTTGAATAAATCTGTGCTTCTAGAAGAGATTGAAGAGATTCTTGAAACTAAGTGCGGTGATACAACATATGGCATGGGTCATAGTTTGCTGGGACAAGCAGTTCTTGAAGCGAAACCTTATGGAGAACCAAATGAAGCACCACTTTGTAGTCGTTGGCAAGGGACTCCAGGAAATTATAGATACCTGATCAGATGAGAGCTATAAACAACTATTACTGACCAAATAATTAACTTTTTCATCCTATCTGTAATCACATCCAACAAAGCATCTAAATAAAATTGATTATATTATTATAAACCAATACTTTTGATTAAATATAGTTTGCGTAATTATAATTTATCTGAAAATTTTGTCATAGTTTTGTTCATAAATTGTCAATAATCTGCTGAACATTATTCAAAAAATTTATTTATTTTAATAAATGATAAAATATTATAATTCTTGTTAAGTCTAAATACATGAAGTAATAACTGTATATCTATGAGTATTATCTTATATCTTATAGTCTTCTAAAAGCATTTTTAAAAGTTCTTTATGTAAAAATGTCTAGGTTGAATTTTTGTATAATAAGTACTTAATACAATCTCCGAAAACATGAAATATCAAGAAAAGTGCCCGCGAAGAAAGCTCCTGTGGTTATAGTAAAAACAATTTTGTAATTTTGAAGCGTAATAGTTTATTCATAGGACTACTCTAAACAAATACCAGTCCCTGATAACAACATTACAGAATTCACATTATTTATAATATACTTTTTTAAAATCATATAACATTTTCCTTCGTAAATTTCCATACATTTATCAACATTCAACAATAATAATAATTAAAAAACATAATTTCATTCATTTATGAATATGGCATAGTAATTATACTATAATATAAATAAGTTAAAAAATATAAAACAGTTTTTCTTAACTCGAATGACTGAATTTTTCACAAAAGCCTTCTTTGTAATGATTGTGCCCAATGACTTTTACACCAGTGATAATTAGTAGCTTTATTTTATTCACGAATGGATTATATTGTAACACAAATTAAATATGAATAAGAACCATTTTATAGTTATTGACTGCAAACATTAGTAATTATCTCGTGAATTCTTTGTAATAGCTATTAATGATACATTTGTATTTATTAATATTATGCATCTCATAAAACAGCGTTCTTTAAAATTGGCAAGAATATATTCTTAGTTGTAGAACAATTTAATACCAACCTGCATATTTAAATTATTTCATAGATCTCCCATTCAAATTTTTGCCAGATAAATGTCAACTCTTTTGGATGTGGTGATAATTTTGATATCGAAATCATTTGAAACTTATTTGCAGAATACCCTACCCACTTTGTAAAGATATTTAAATCAGAAATGAAGGTAAAATATCAAATTTGAAGTAAGGTAGAGTTAGTGTGCAATGAATGAAAATTTCTGTGAAACTTTTTACACAATATTTTGAACACATATATTGGCAATAAGGCACTCAGTATGTACAATATTGATTACATATCTAATGAAGAATATGATTTTTGTTTGATTGTTTAAGTTTAGTATGGTATTGAGTTTTATTAATTTTACCATTTGAGTCTTCATATCAGTAATTTCAGTTTGTCTCTTATGATGTAATGTAAATTTAAAAATGAGAAATAGATAATAGTTCCACATACAATAGTTCATATCAAATAGTAATTGTGAACATTGATATCTTCAGAAACTATGGTTAGTGCATATTATACTCATAGCAAAACATACAGATTCAAAAACATTAAAATGAAAAGTGATCGCCATTGAATAAAATAAGAAGTTTGATATGGATGATTACAAAAGGTATATTATGATGACTATTTACATAAAAGACATCAATCGGAAAGATTTCTTTCTCATATAAATTAAGGCACTTAAGGTGGCACTGATTTTTTTCTAATACAGTGTTGTTATAAATTCATTAAGGCTTATTCGACAGACACATAAACATAAAGCAAATTCCTACCAATTTTACTGACGCTTAAAAATATTAGTATAAATCCTTCTCGTATTCTTGCTATAGATAAAGCAGAAAATTGAGTCTCAGCAATTATAGGGATAATCGAGTAAAAAATATTATTTAGTTTTCGTTTGAACACTGGAGATGAGCTCTCTTCTTTTGTAGACAGGGGCAACTCTGGCAGAGGAAGGTGGGTCAGGATCGGAAGATTTTGGTGTGCTATCCAGAGTCTCCGCATCAGGGATGTGCCTTGTCTGATGGCGAGAGTCTGTGTATCTCCTCTTAGTATATTTTTTTTTGTCATCAGCTGCTTCTTGGGGCTTGGGAGTAGGAGATTTAGCCGCTCCGTCAGCCTTACTTAGTCGAAGCAGCCGTTCAAAATCAGCTGTCTTTGACCGCAGAACTGCTCCACCGATGCTGGAAATGCTAGGAGTATATTTCACCTCTCTCTCTTGATGTTGCCGTGTTGTTGGAGAACTTCCTGAGAAGTCTACTCTTCTCTGTCCGGGGGCACTCACTGCTGCAGCAGCAATGACAGATGAAGCACTGTGACTTTTTGGTAGCTCAATTTCTCTAGGTGCAGGTCTCTGGCCAACACTCGTTTGCATTTGGTAAGATATCTCTCGCTTATATGACTCTAGTTTCTTCTGCTGGATTTCACCCGCTGATGTGATGGTGACCTTTTGAAGGACTGGCGCATCTTTTGAAATCTGTTTCTGGTAAGAAGTTTTTGACACTGGCACAGATATTCTTCCTGTGGTACTGTGGAACTGCTCATAATCGCCATGGCGCTCTGTAGGACTAGTGGGGCTCGTAGGTGGGGTGGAAGCCCATGATGGAGGAGAGGAAAAGAGACCGCCACTGGAAGGAGTTAAGTTCCGTGGCGGGCTAGATAATGTGGCGGATGAGCCGACAGCTGAGTCGTATCCAGCCGGGATGGAACCACCGGCGTGCGAGAGAGACAGCGTGCCTGTGATGGGCTGTGAGGCTATTGAGCTGTCACTACCGCTTATTGACCTGCAAGATTGTGATTTAAGAATTGAGCTGCAAGCAGATCAATCAAGAGAAAGTATTAGTCGGATGCAGTCAGTACAAACATGCATTATCATTAAATTCTACGGGAATAATTTAAAGACATCCAAAGTGATAGGGTTTCTATATAGTTATAGCATATTAGGGATGTAATAATAAATAAATGGTAAACTACTGGAGTACTTCATATGTGGGGATGTGAATAATATGTGTGTTGATTGTTATAATCACTTCTGTGATTTCATATATTATAATAGAAAAGAAAATATAGGATAAATGAACATTTAATGGGCACAGTTATATTAGAAGTGGAACCATAAAGATGAAATAGGATTTCATAATTACAGTCTTTCAACTCAGATCTTAAATGGATAGGTTTAGTAATATTATTTGGGATAAATTTAATGTTCTTTTAAAATAATACATTAAGATTTAGAAGAGAAAATAATCACTATAACGGTTGGATATTTTCAATGAATTTACCTCTGTCGTCGTCTCGGTGGTACAGTAGGCTGAGCGGCTCCCACTTCCTCAATGTATGGAATATCAGGGTCGTCGAGAGCAAGACTCAACGGAAGTCGTAGTGATGCGGTGATCACCGGGGCGTCGCTCGATAAAGAGCGTCGTCGGTGGCCATAACCCTAGTTTTTTTATTAGAATGTTGATTAATACCCAACCATTTTAAAAAGGAAACTTCAGATTTTACACTTACATAAGAATTATTTATTAAATATTGACTTGCAAAACTTTTAGCTGCTTTGAAAAGTACTGTCTCCACAAACCCTCTTATGATTTTTTTTTTATTTCTGCAATAAGGTTCCTGAGAATCCAGTTTTTATCAATCTCACATTTGAATATACTAACTTCCTTTTTAACTGGGTAAGAGATTATAAACATTATAATTATAAGTGATTTAAAAAGTTGATGGCAGCACAGTTATGTTGAGATTTCAATTCATATTATACATGCAATGAAAGTGTAACTAAAAACTCACATCATTGGTATCACTTGCAGTGCTGTCCAATGAATCAGATCTGCCTTGGGAGCTGCATGAGAACTTGGAAGATGAGTAAACAACACTCGCTCCCTGTTCATCTTGTTGGGATCCCTCTTTGCCACGTAACCTACAGTTGAATTTCAACAGAGATAATTATCCATAAATACAATCATTTGTATATTGTTTCGGTGGTTATAAGTTCTTTTTAGTAAAAACAATTGGTTGACTTTTATTAGGTCCCATGATTTGCAACCGTAAAACAGCAGTGACAGAATATATGCATAGAATAGACAGCAATTGATTTGTTTGTTGTACAGCTTAGAGTCCCAGACATTTCGAATTACTTACATTTTCTAACTTGAAAAAATTGGTGCATATGGATATCTCAGATTCTCCAAACACATTGTAAGATGGATTTAGCTTTCTTAGCCATGGGTTATGACTTATCTATTATTTAATTATTTTTACCTCGTGATGATGGTCATAGTAGAAGATAGGGATCCACTATTGCTATCTTGGCGCTGTTCTTCACGCCATCGCTTTTTACTGCTGGACCGTGCCTCACGTGCTGTTCCACGTTCACGTTGCCTTCACATTGAAATTAATTGTAATGAATTAGCAAATTACATGTATTCTCAAAGATAGAGGTTATTTAAGACATTTTTATAAATTATGTGCAGTCTTCATGAGATGATATTGGTAAATATGCTTAGCTTATATGATGAAGATCTAGAGATAGATGTTTGCTAGCGTATATTTTATTATATCATTGATGGATTATTACCTGAGTGTCATCGCAACATTAGGCCCTCCCATCGCAGCAGTCTGATGAAGACATTGCTCTCGACTCCAAACTCTTCGCAGAGAAGGAGGACTTCCTTGACTGTCACTGTCTCCTCCACCTCCACCGCCTTGACTTGTACCATCTAATAATCTGGAAAGGAGAATAATGTCAACTAATTACAAATATGCAGTGTCATTTTTTGATTTGATACCAATTGTATTTTGATTAGATATCAATTTAATTGCCTAAGGGTATACGGAAATATGGGTTATTTTATTCAATATTTTGTTGTCACATCAAATATTGTGCTTAAAGTATTTTTTTTACTGATAAAAATATTTTTTATCATAAAAAAATTATGTAAAATATAATATTGTGATTCTTTTAACCAAGTCTAAGAGTGGAAAATATGAATCTCCTCAATGTGAATACTCATCTCGACAAATTGTTTATCATGAGAATTAGTTTTCAGCCCATTACTCAACTATCCTGCATACAATCATACTTTTTTGATTTTTTTAACATCTGTTTGTACGTACTTACGGAATACATACATGCAACAAAAAGTGACTACCAATGTGAACAGTTCAATTTATGATTATATTTAATACATTCACGAAATACTTACAGAAAGCTTTTATGTATGAGAAGTCATACATTTTTTTTCATGTGATAAAAATCTAATAAAAGACAAGAAATAAAGACTACCAGGTTCGGCTGTTTCCGTTACTACATTCATAAATTAAGAATCTGTTTGTTGTTTTTGACCAAAATATCTGCCGAATATGTATATAAGAATACGAATATGTATAAAAATATTTTGCCACCATTGACAAAGTTTAATTGGCTACAGGCCGGGTACACCCACGCGGGCAATCTAGGCGACCGCCCACTGTGTCGCAATTGAGGGGCGCCAAAATAGACAAAAGCACTTTTTAAATGCTTTTCATAAATTTATGAAACTCCATTTAATAGTTGGTTATTTTTAGAATTTATGGCAATTAATGTATTAAATTAGTATGAAAATATGTCTACTAAATTATTATTTTGATTTGATTGACAGTTTCCTCTTCAGGATTTATAGCCCCTCATACACTACCATTCTATTCCCCAAATGCAAAAATAAATATTTTGCATTTGGGGAATATCACACCTAAAAAAGCAATATTACGATACTTTATCTAGTTTATGCAGACAGATACATCAATTATCACAACGACTAATGTTATTATACATTTTGCAAAATTGTGTGTAAATAATTTTTTTTTTTTGTTTTTTGCTAAATTACTATACTCATTTCAGTTAGAGCTTCATTACACCTCAGAGACAACCATCAGAGATAGACATTGTTGTAAAAATGAAATCATTTCGCCAGAATTTTCTATATAAATTGACATTTGCATAATTAATACAAGCATACAATAGACATATAAGATGGTTACATAAAAACTTAGAAAACGGGATAAAAAGTTTAAGATTTGCAAGTTATAGAATAGTAAAAACATATAAACAGGTGGCTTAAATTTTATTTTGCACATGCGTGCTTTCCACCTACAGTGCGGAACTGGATAAATAGTTCTTTAACGGCTTGTACTCATAAATTGGAATATACCATGATTAATGTGTTTGAATCTTTTTTTTCTAAATAATTTTAAAGGTAACTTACTCTCCGCATGCTACTGATGCAGCCAAAGCTCTGGCTAATAAGTTATCCAGTGACGCTGGATGGCTAGTAGCTAGCTGAAGGCATGCTTCGTGTCTCAATTCAGCATCAACCATGAACACCATGTCTCTCTGTTCTAGCAGTGCTCGGACTACGTTTATTACATCGATTCTTTCTTCAGCTCTCTCCGTACTGAAAACCATATAAAATTCCACTATAATAATATAACCCAATGCAAGATTAATGGACTATTATTTGATTAAGTTGAAATCTTTTATTCATGTCAATTGATATGGCAGTAAGTTTAAAAAATTTCAAATAATATAAGCACCTGAACATAGTGGATTGATCAATTGATGTTTCATTTTTTTATTTTTAATTGTCAAAAATTGGTTTAAAATTATGGCCATAAATTAAAAAATACATACTATTTATTAATGTACTAAGTTTCTATAGTAGAAATCGATTATTATGATTGATGCATTTTTGAATTATAGATAGTTGTTATTTTTATTCCTGTAAATACATTTAATATGAGCAAACTAAATTATGAGCCTTCAATATAATGGACAAAAACTAGGATACTGAGATAAAAGATTAAAACAAGAATTTTTAGGTCATTTGTGTTTTTTGTTCAAACTGATCATTGCTTATATTTTACTTATTGTATGTAAGTTTGAAAGTATGTAGTCCATTGCAAATAATTTTTATTGCTTCATGGTTCTTCATTATTCCTGCTTTGTGTTTCAACAAGTTGATTTTTTTTGAAATTAAAATAAATTATTAAAGTATAACAGAACTCAATATTATGAAATTGATTGTAATTCTTAAATTGTACCTTATTTTAAAAATTACTGTTGTTTTACCTGATTTCCTTTCCCGCCGCACCGGGCTTAATGCAATGAAGAATGTTTGGTGCAAATACTGTTGCTAAGTTACTAATGTCCATTTTATTTCCTGGTGAATACTCTCCTATAATAAACAAAATGTCACATTTTAAGATATATATAATAATATAATAATGGTGTAAAAAGTTTACAGATGTTCCAGTTAAAGTATTATTCCTAATAATCGTTGGAAAATATTATAGAAAATATTGTTAATTCTAAAATATGAGTTTATTGTTTGTTTCAGCTATTAGAGTAGAAAAATTTAAATCTATCGCCATACTGGATGTAAATGATAATTGAAATGATTTTATTTTGGCTTGAATTTAATTTACCTGAGGAGTCTTGTCTATCATCACAGTTGTTTGCCACTTGTCCGAGGAATGTGAGGAGAGCATAAAGAGTATCTTGGTGAGCAGATGGAAGCAGCATCACCAAAAGTTGAAGCGCTTCTTGCTGTAGTCTTCGATTTCGTATTTCTGAAATTTATTAAGATAACTTTTTATCATCTGCCTATCATAAATAATTATCTACTTTATATTTATACGTATTGCTGTAAAATATAATTTACATTTTACAACATGCTATACAGTGTTAAATAGGTATGGTTATTCCCACAAGAGAAATAATGGATAATTTAAAAAATCATCTTACTTTAGAACTTTAGATGATTGAAAATTCACAAGAGAAAAAATACAAATCTTAGAAACAAAATTTATAGGAATCGCGTTGAATTTTAATAGCTGTCAAGGAATTAATTTCTATCAAAGATTTTCTTTCTTATGAATATAAAAAGTAAGGTATAAGTATTGAACTTTGTGATTTGTATATAATTGAAGGAACAAATGCAATTGAATAGTAATAAATACAAACAAAAACTCTTTGAAGATTACAGCTAGTTGAAGTGATAAATGCTGAGAAATTAATTACGAAAGCCATCTAAATTTCCGTACACAAGCTTTATAATGGTTTTCACTTACTTTGTGTCTGGACGAAGGCGTGGTAAAGGTCTCTACAGAGAAGTGGGTCCGGAAGGTCTCTGAGGAACTCCTTTAGGAGGGTGGCCACATCATGAGGACACGTCTCCGAGTCTAAAGGTCCCTCCTTCCCGCAGTCCCACTCCTCACGCAACTAAAAAATGAAAGATTTCGTTATCATGAATAGCATATGCAGATATGGAATCCAATTGAAGAACTTATGTATAAAAATAAAAAATTTATATGCAGTATTTTTGAAACGTCATACACATGTTTTATAAACCATATACAAATTAATTAATTTAATATATAAACCGTTCATTTACACTTCATAACAATTTAAAATACATTAAATATTTTTATTGTTTTGCTATAA
>JAGVSQ010001314.1:0-11554 GCA_022683975.1 Rhyacophila evoluta | reverse complement strand
AAAAATAAAAAATAAATTTTAGTCATGATATGTAATGCACGCCAAGTAAATCGATGACGAGAATTGTAGTGTAAATTGATGCAACTTTAATTTGAATTTCACTTGATTAATGACGTTATTTATAATTTCCAATGACACTCACAAGAGAAAATATGATTTTAAGTTTTCTGGCGTAAAATTAAAAACAAATGTACTTTGGAATCAATTCAGGATAAGACTCCGCCTAAAGAAAACTTTATGCAACGGACATCATGTTCATTTTGATCTATTGATTGAGTTGCCACACAAAGAGTATACTAATAAGAGTTTTTGGGGTCATGTATGAATACTTCGTCACTACACTCCGAAATGTGAAGACATGTTTCCACAGATTATTTTTCATGAGAATTGGTTGTCAGACGACTTCTCAACCAAATGGGCATCCAGTCCTGCATTTTTGAATCCGGCAGATGTGGGAACCGAACCCCCCAATCCCTATAAGTGAGGCGTGCATGCTAACCTGGCTATCGCGGAGACTGGCGCAGTTACATTTTGAAAATGATTAGGTTCAATTATGAACTCTACAGTTTGTACAATTAATGAAATAAATGAACGACATATTCATTAAATAAAATTTATATTTTCTAGCGGTGTGGATAATTTGGGTATCTACTACCTGAAACGCAGCACAAGTACCAAGTACTCGATACTTAAATTAAAAAGTATTCGATACTAATTACTCACGAATACTTTTTAAAGACTTTTCCCCCGGTTAGCGTAGTTGATAGCGTGCGTGCCTAACAATCCGGGAAATGCGGGTTCGATTCCCTATCTGTCGGATTTTAAAAATCTAAAAATACGGGACTGGATGCCCATTGGGTTGAGCAATTTTCTGACAAACGATTCTCGTGAAAAATGATCTCTCAAGACGTCTTCACACTGCGGAGATCCATATTCTCATATTTCTTGGTGGATATCTTCACACTGTGTAGATCCATATGCTCCTCATTGGGAACAAACATGGTATACAAAACAATCCGAAACAATCATGAAGAATTAATTCTCAATTATTAAAAATCTCAACGGAAATTGAATTGAGCAATTTGCAAATAAAAAGTGCACTTGAATGTCAATAAAGCAAAGCTTATCAAACGATGTTCTGCGGAATAATGCAAAATTAAATCAACTCTTTGATAAAACTATTGAAATGCTGAATATTTGTTGAAATTTCTCCGCATAAAGGTTATTTAGCGTAGTGCTCCGTAACCTTTTATCTTTACGGCACACTTGACGTTTTTTCCAAAATTTCACGGCACATCACAAGAGAAAAAAGTAAGAAATGCTGCCGTGACTCATGTTTGTTTGATTTTACAGGACGCGCCACGGTACACCCAGAATCGTCTCTTGGAACACCAGTGAGCCGCGCCACAGCAATTGCAGGGCACTCATCTAGCGTCTTGAAAATTCTTATCATTCAAATTCATTCTTATATAAAAAGTCTGCTGCTCAGTAGCAGAAATAAATGAGTAACCCTGCCTTAGACTAATATATTATAATCACTCCGATTTCATCAAACGAACATATGATATATTTTAACCGCCGATTACATGCTTATTGAATTTTATTGCTTTTCAGAATTCCCAACTCAATGGAAAGAACGACCTAAGTCAAACTATTATTATACAAACATAATATTTATCGTAAAAATACTTCTTCTTCTTCATATTTGTATTCATACGTATGAAACAATCGGTGATTAATTTTGCAGACTTCTTATTATCCTCCACTTTACCGTACTACTAAAGGTTTTCCTCGACTTACGACGGAGATACGTTCCAACATTTCGGTCGTCTTTCATACAAATCGAATTTCATACAAAACTATATGCATAATCGTCGCTTTACAATGCGCGAAAGTATGTACAAATAAGTATTCATTTTTGCAATAATAGTTTTATCAAAATAAACGTCACAAAAATAGAAGAAAAATTGAAATAAAACGTAAATTTGAATAAAGAACAAGTAAAGTAAACTTGAGAAAAAAATACAGAAATTTGATACAAATAATTGAATAACTTTTATTATCACCCATACAATGACATTTAAAATAAAATGTAAAACTTTAGTTATATTATAATTACCTAAAGCAAGAATAAAATGACTTTTAAAATTGAAATCACAAAATACCTATTATTTCAAACATATTTTAGTAAGTGACTGTGTATTATTCAAATAAAACATAAAAACCTACCTATACTATAATTACGTATATTAAGTATTAAATGTTTTCACATTGATTTCTGTGTCAGTGTGAGCTTGTCATGCGAGCAGCTGGTATGCGTGCAGTTGTCATGGAACCGTAAAATAGATATATTCTTTTTCCGGTCCACCATGATATGTTCGTTATACTGAAAACTTTATTATTTCCGTGTTCGCTATAGTGGTATTTGACTTAGCTAATAGAGTTCCTTTTATTCAATGTAATGTACAAGTGAAATGCTGGTTGCTTGTATTTCGAATTTAAGTCTCAAATCTGGAACAAAAATATGAATCATAATGTAGGACTCGTATGTTCGGTGGGTTAAGAAATTGGCTGACGATTCTCGTGATAATACCTCGCTTTATAGAGTCTATAAGCGCCACTTTCAGATTAGACATGGTTAAAATTTATATTTTATTGAAATTGATTAAGAATCTATTCTTTGTCTCCTTAAGGTATGAATAACTTCTTTTTTTATTAAGACATATAGAAAACTCCGGCTTAAGAACTTTACTTCAGATCTGTGAAATATCTATATCCAAAAATGTTGATTTAATGGAAAAAATAGACACACATATTTGTTTGTTATTCGTAAAGTCAATAAATATCTCTGTTAAGCAAAATATCTTGTCTAAAGGTGAGGGTTCACCATACACGTAGCTAGCTAGCGTTTCTATCGGCATTTCCCAAATAAATTTACCCAACTGAAACCTTGCCAAATATATAATAATAAGTAAAAACGATCGTCGTTTGCCAAGCCTAAGATTGGCATTCCAAGATACTTGCTCGTTTCATAGATTGCCGCCCAAAGATTAGAACAAAAACATTAGTTTTTTGGTAGCCAAAAAACAGAAATACTGCGGTTCGGGACAGCGCTGCTCAAAGTCCGAATCAACCTCTGGTCTCCAATATCGAATCCCAAAATATTACATAGCGACAATACAACAACACATAATTTGTATTAATCACTTTACGTATGTGTGTAATTTATAATATGTATTTAGCACTATTTCTTAGACGTACTGATATCTTACTGATATCTATTCCTTCATCCTACTATGATGATAATAAAATAAAAAATCATCGATTCAGTGAAATATGTATTGTATTATGAGTTTCAACTACGCTTAAAGTATAATTATCAAATATAAATTTCTAGTTCTAATAGTTACTAATACAAGTATTTACGTAGCTATTTACTACGAAATTTAGAATTTTGTTTTTTTTAATGTTGATACTTTATCACGACAATTCTTTAATAAATCCTAAGCTGAGTTATGGTCTTAAAGTATAGGTGAACTTATAATCTTCAGATTTATCGTATTTATCGTATTACGTATATAAATTATGTGTAATATATCACATTATATATAATATTAATTTTACATAATATAATTTTGATATTACAAAGTACACTGATTTCTCGCCTCAATACGTTTAACAGAAAGTTTAAGAAACAGTGCTTTAGGAAACTCGGATGACAGCCGATAAGAAATACCATACTTTCCATGATTGCCAGAGAAAATCTTCCAGCCCACTTAACGATCACGTGGGCCGTCGATTTTTTAAATTTTATTTTTAAAAACACTTAAGTGGCGGATAAATAAATAAATTATGGCATACGAAGAGGGGATGACACGAAAGATACGGATCTATGATAGGCACCGAAGTTATCTCAACAGCTCTATGATATGGTATAAAACTAGACCAGTATTATATAGCAGAATACAAATACATCAATTGTTTATCATTCGTATCTAATATGTTATTACATAATATGATAGAAAATACAATTATTTAAAAAGAGCCCACTATCCACGGCCATATAGTATAAACTTCTTTTAGGAAACATTTCTTAACACGTTTAGATGTAAGTATGCATGAAATGGACTATTAACAGTATACAAATAACCATGTTACTATTAACAAAATGCCTATTCCATTATTTATATCTTTTTCGTATTTAAAACATATGGCTGTTTACAATGTGAAGATTTATCTAGACAGATTTTTTTACGAAGACCTATTGTCGCTCAATCGAACAACCCGTCAATAATTCGTATTCTGGATCTAAATACGCATGTTGTATGTATCTTTGGGACTTAATTTCGAAACGGAATCTTATACATGGCTTTGTAGATATTTAATTGAATTTATGAAAAAAATATTTAGAGTTACGCCAGTGAACTGAATGAATTTAACACATTGTAAAATCGATTACGCTGTTCAATGTGTAAAGACGACTATATTGGACACACCAGGTCAACTTCGTAACGTTAAGGAACTAACATATCAAAGAGGATCGAGATAATCAGAAAGGTTTTCAAAGTTAAAACCCGATGGGAATCTTTAGTTAATCGTGACAAAGTTCACTGCGAGCTTTTGAATCAGTTAAACGTACAGACAATGATGAATATTTTCCACGCAAGTCAAGGACGAGGGTGGAATTAATATATATATATATATTATATTATAATAAATCGAATTTAACGTCGCACATATATAATGATGACACAAAATAGTCGAAAAAAAACAATATTTAAAATAACTATTGAATAACTATGTAATGTGAATGAAAATTTATTGATTGTTTTCGTGAAAACGAACCTAGAAAACTTTCCAGTGTCTGCAAGAAAATTTGTTTTGTTTTGCTGATAAATTATTTAATAATGGTGTTGTTTAGAAGTGTACGTGCCAGAGCGTATCTCGCCACGATTTATAGTTTAAACATGTTTGAAAGCAAATAGACGCTAATCGTAAGCAAAAAAAAAACCTAATTCCATGCAGTCACCCGATGGATTACACTAGCAGACGTGTTTACATCTAAAGCACCTTTACACATACAACAATTTCACAATGCTAATATATCTCACCTGCCGCACTCTTTTTTTTGAGGTGCTAACCCTAAACAGGCCGAGGGTCCTCAATCCATGCGTTCGTAGGTGCTCCAGACAGCAGGCGACGATCGAGGGCACCCGTGTTGGGAGACCGGAACCCGGGACGGTAGAACCCGCCGCCGTCATTTCCAGGTCACCTTCCAGCTCTGATTCGCTGCCAGCAAGACGATCTCTGGACGCGAGGCTCTCGCAGGACCCGCTCTGGTGAAAATAAAATACACTTACTTCACTGTATCCCTGCTTAATATTATTTCACTTCAAGGGTATAATATGTTGATAGTTAGGTTTCAGCGATATTCCATACATAGATATTTATAACAGTTATTTTCTCGACATTTTAATTTTAAATTTTTATATCTCTTTCAAATAGATTATTTAACAAAGTATTTCAAAAGAAAAATAAGGTTAATGAAACATCGCTTTAAACAGTAATAAATAAATAGAGGTAGATATTAATTAAATTAGGTTTTTGCTATAGTATGCATAGTATATTGAGCATCGACAATTAAGTTGAATTTTAGTTATTATTTATTATCATGTTTCTGGCACTGCTTTCAATTATCGCATACTTTGCATATATATTTTAATAATCTTATACATACTTTAGTATACTTAATAATAATCACGTTATTGTAGTATTTTTTTTTAGATTATTAGCGGCTGTAAGCACAGACCGGAAAGTGAAATATCAATTAGTTTGCACGCGTGTTTATTGGGTTTAGGACCATTAGCCATTTGTCTAAGCGCGAGTTTTAAATAGCACCGAATCGCTTTTCTATGACGTCAGAGCGGCCCTTCGACTGCTTGACAATGACGTCATACAAATGAAAACTCACTGCATTTTTAAATTTGGAAACGGCCGAGATTTCTTAATGTCTCCGTCCACAGACATCATGCCTATTACATTAAGGCTTCCAACCGTCCCGGATTAACGTTCTGTATCCCGCTTTAATAATTGGTGAATAATTTGCCCAATAAATATGACAATTCTCCCGGTTGACTGGAACAAAATGAAGTTTTTTTTATTTATCATCTGCAATCAAACTATAAAACCGTCATTTACCCAACATACACCTCTCCCCACCGAAGCGATACCCCTCTTCCTGGTGCTTTCCCGAGAATCTTTTTAAATATTCTTTATTCTCTGACCCATCAATATTATTGAATGGAGCTTTGACACTCAATATGCATTTTCGCCAACTTAAGCGAAACATATTTTGATGTCCTTGATTATTTTTCTAAAGCTGGGAGCCTTACATATCATTAAATGAACATTTTTTGGCGCATTTTATGTGCCAAGCAATTAGCTGTTAAATTTACAAAGGCAAGAGTAATTTGTGAATTTTACTCTTTTAAAGAAAAAAATGTCAATTATAATTGGTCTTCTGTTTATTGTTATTATGTCAGTTATATTATCCATTTATTATCAAGTAGACTCAACACGGGAAAGAATAAGTATATCTAGATCTAGAGAGGTTCCAAAAATTAAGCCCTAGTAGGCACTCTACTAACTGAAAGAAGAGCTCAGGATAAAGATTTCTGGGTGACGATTATGAAAAGAGTTATGGTCATACCGCAAAGAAATGAGAAAAATAAACACACCTCTTCACAACATATGTGTGTAACAAAGAATCTGACAAAGTTACGACACCCATCCCTGAAGTTAATTTGAGTCGCTTTTCATGTGCAGCTGACTCCTTTAGATGCCATTCTGTGATTTTTATTTGATTTTATCTGTTCTTCATTTAAATTCTAATTCCTAAAAATAAGTCCTGTATGTACCAATAGAACAAAAAATAGCGATGAATGACTTTCATATTTGACGAAGCCATGATCGTATTGGGAATAAAATTATGATTTTATAATATGTATATTTTTCTTAATAACGTAGACATTGACAAAACGAGGAGTGAAGAAACAAGAGAGAAAACGTTTTATAAAATAAAATACAGAGGCGATGACGTCATAGTACGATGGCATCTGTTCAAAATCAGAAAACTAAAAACAAAATGTCTGTCGAACGGTTAATGATATTTCTTAATTCGAATTCAGTCGTTTCGTAGATGCGACTTTTTTTCATATTTTTCTCTTTATAACTCAGCGATAATCTCCATTAGGTATGTAGATATAATTTAAGTTGGGTTTTCTTTGAAATTCGATCAAATAAAATAATTCGACATATTCCTGTGATATCTATTCGTGATAACTATTAATTAGGAAAACGGTCAAACGACTTACGTCATCTCCTCGATCTCTGTCAAGTAGCGAAGTAAAACTGGCATGGGAACCATGGTTACTTCCCCTCCTCAGCCTTCCCGTTCTGACTGCCTCTGTACATCTTGCCAGCGGCACACCAAACACTAACCCGCCACTACTTTCTGAAATAAATTAAAATTCGTTAAATAAATCAATGAAAAAAAAAAACAGATACTGAGGACTCATTCATTCAGACTTTTTTTGTCTGTATTATACTTTATTGTTATATTTAAAAGGATCATAAGACAGTGCTAAACATCTAAATGTATCAATCATTTTCGTACGTATCCAAAAATGGTTGGCGATTACAAGATATCCGATATCGTCTGAAAATTCACCAGCTTAAAAATCTGTAATCTAAAAAGTTATTAACGATTCTATGAAAACCAATATCAAATAGAGGTATTAAGCAATACAGCAATATTTATATATTAGAGTTGAATTTTTAAATTATGCTGCCATTTTTTTCTGTAATAGCTAGCATTCAAGTTTCACATGGAAGTTCAGTCGACTTGTATTCTTGTTATATTATATTTTATTGACTGGTTACGATACCAAAGTATCTATTAAATTTCATTTCGCAGTGTATGTGTATCTTTTAAATTTCAGTTCAGATAATTGAGTAGTATTGTCCAAATAAAATCATATTGGTACATTTAAATTGTAAAGATATAACATGGAAGTCTCAAGCGGGAGATCATAAAAATAGAAACTTGATTAGGATTTTGTTGAGGATTCTGTGCCTTTTTCGTATTCGTGAATATCACTCATGTAAATTTGAATATAGAAGTTGGCGTACCCTGACAGAAAAATGTAAATTTTGGTAAAATAACGCAATTTTAAATTTTAAAACCATGAAGGTCATGTAGATTACTGTTTTTTCTTAGGAATAATTAAAACGATTTAAGACCGCGTCATAGGGTTTACTAAGATACGATAGTTTCAGTTTTGCGATGTATTCTTCTGCGTGCGTAATTGAGTTTGTGTGGAGCTGAAAAGAATGCGGATTTAAAACGAATGTCAGGTAAGGCGCCGCAATTTTGGCGCTGTGAAAATAGCTAGGCACCTACGATCGCGAGTAAAATGCCAAAATTTTCACCGCGCCACTAATTACGAAAGTTATTGACAGGTGTTGGTGGGCTCGCAAACAAACCTATCGCGTTCGCATTCTCATTCCGCCGGTGACATATTATTACTATTCAAAATATTTATTTATAAATAAAATTAAAGTGTCTCATGTTCGGCAAAACTTGCAAAAACATCACGTGCCTGTTTTATTTGTTTGTGTGAAGGAAATGCGGCGTCTCAAAATGGCAGGCAATATTCCAATTTCAAATAATTATTTGTCACCTTGTCTGTCGTTGTATAAAAACTCGATACGTATTTTCATCGTAGTTTCCCATTCGCGTATACACACGATTAAAAGTGTTTACAATATTTTCTCACTTAAAAAGATTTACGTCGAAATGTTGAACCAAATAAAAATGTACGTCTTTAATAAACATTCCTTTATTTATTTAACGAAAGAAAACAATACAACGACGGAAAAAAGCAGAAAAAATCAATAATTTATTAGCATACTTGAGTTGCCAGTTTTTACATATAGTTATAACATAATTATATACTCGTATATAGTTTTATAAAATCATGATTTTTAAATACGTATTATAGTGAAGTTTATAAAAATATTTGCATAAAGAGTTTGTTAACGCATGCGTTGGTATTATAGATTACCTGTTTATTAAAAAAAATAAATGCATTAAAAGATATATTTATTGAGTAGCTAGATAAACCATTTTTTGTAAAAATATTAAATATGAAAACTAATAATATTTTGTCATAAAACGATTTTCAAAGAAGAGATTAAAATAATATAAATAATCAAGCGTGTGGACCAGCCTTTGAAATATATCATATTCTTATAATGTTTGACTGGTACATTATTTAAGCAATATTAAGTTGTATTTTTAAATGGGAAAGCATTAATTCTAACCATTCTGTACTATAGTATTTTGAAATTAAATATTACATATGTACCTTAAATACGACACCCGAATAAACATATGTCGACTTGACGAGATGTCAAAAGTAAGATTTATTTTTAAATTGGAAAGATCCACTTTTATCCGGTTAGCAAAAAAATTAATTTGCTTGCGTATTCAAGAATCGAATCCGAGATTTCTACCCGCCTGTTTGTGCGCATTACAAACGCAGCAAAAAATAGATCGAGTACAGATTTAGCTTACTTCATCATTGGGATACATGAACACACAGCGCGTGACACTTGCATACGTATTATTTTCCAATGCAAAAAAAAAAAAACAAAACAATATGCAAACAGTCTGAAGTAATGCAATATGAGCTGATTACCGAATATCCGTTTTAAAAGTCTATGGTACATGAACCATTCATTACAGAAAAAAAGTTTTCGAGAAAAATGTCATTAAAACAGTGCCAAGCTTTGGAATCATATTATTTTTCATTTGAAATAAAATAAACATGAAATGAGTCATACCAAAAGCACACTTGGTACCTACATATCATTCGTTAAGTTTGATACAATATTGTTTTAGAATATTCGTGAGTCTTACAAATGTATTTTTTAATATTACCAGTGATGGACTAGTCAGTCATATTTTTAAATGGCAAGGGAACTCCGTAGTCTCCTGGTAAAGTAGATCTTCGCAAATATTGGACTTTTTCGTAATTAAAGATTTAATAGAAGTTCTAATATTATCGTTGTCCGTAACTAACATTTACGTTTTCTCACTACAATATTATATTATAATTTAAAAAAATCCCAGCAGCCAATATATTTAAAACTGGTTTGCTATTGAATATTATTACATATTTTTTAAACATGTCTTATGGTAAAAGTTACTATTAAAACCCTTCACATAATATGTATATATTATACATATTCCATTGACGGCCCATGACTTCTAAAACAGGGTACGCTGCTTCAAGAAACAATAAAAAAAAATTGATTCAATTTTATTCTGCGCTTTTTTATTCTCTTCATAACAAAAAATGATCTGGGCTATGCGATGCATTTACCGGATGTATAATATTTTTCTATGTTCTATACATCTAAACAATATAATATAAAAAACAATGTGACATTTTTTAAAGTCGATAACTATTTATTATTAATATAAGACAAATAAATTTCAAATAAAAAATCGAAGAGAAGGTTATCAAGACCAATAAGGATCGTTATCTTTGATTAATACTTAATAATTACAGTAAAAATTAGTTGTACGGAATATATTTTAAATAATATCCATGGAAATAGAATTTGATTGAAAATTATTTATATAAATATTTTATTATTAACAAGTCCAATTTTGCCATTATCTAAAAATGAAATCATTACTTAAAGAAAACTGTTGAATTACAGTTTCATTCGATAAACACATGCGTGTTAATAAAGGCAAACCCCCGATACAGTGTGAGTGCGACGGAAGGCGGTTATAGTCTAAAATAGGAGTTAAATCACGTGTTTTTGAATTTTTTTAAATACTGACATAACTGAGCTATTTCTCGTAGCATTGCGCGGTTATTATTTACACAGGTGTATCATAATATGAATGATTATATCGAAATTATGGCGAAAGTTTTCTTACGGGTTAATCATGCAATTTAAAATTACTTATATTGCAGGCATGGGGCCAAGGAATGTCAGGCCTATCTCTTGAGCAATTACGATAACACATTATTTATTGGACGGAGCGTAGAAGTTATCTTTTACACGGCATAATTAATATGATACGCCAACCAATGATTTAAGAACACTATTAAATAAACACGATTAAATGCGAATAGGGAGGGATCCATGTTGTCGAAAGCTGGGTAAAAACGGTAGCTGTCATCGAGCAGAGCTGTAAAAGAACTACTCAATGAATGCTCACGATTCGCTTTTTTGCTGAATGGAAACCGTTAACGCGTGTTCCAAGGCGAAAAATATGTTTTATAAAATTTGAATCCAGATAGTTTGATTATTTTTAAAATATATGTTATGTTATATAAATACGAGTGGGATCATGGTGATACATACAACAATATTGTTCATATGCCTCGATGTATAATAATAATACAATGATTATAAAAAAAAAAAAATTATGAACGTAAAAATTGCGAGTTAGTCGATAAATTCAGTATTT
>JAGVSQ010001313.1:0-26879 GCA_022683975.1 Rhyacophila evoluta | reverse complement strand
TTTCGCGACTAATGAAACGGCGCCACAAGGTGCGTCTGCGTCTTCTTTCACGGCTATCGATGCCTCTACCCCTGGTACTTCGTTCGCCGCTCTCGCTGCTGCTGCTACTACTGCTACTGCTGCTGCTGCTTGAGCTTCTGCTTAGTCCGCGCCTGCGACCTCGTCTTTCACGACTTATGAAACGGCGCCACATATCACGGCTGCGTCTTCGCTCTCGGCTACCGAGACCTCTGTGCCTAATTCTTCGTTCACGGCTTTCGCTGCTCACACTTGTACTACCATTTTTTGTACGATGTAATATCGATCGCCACATATGATCTCTGCGAGTTATTTCATGCGTTCCTCTATGGTCGTGGCTTTGCGATGAAATATCTCGCCGACTTCTTTTATTTACTGTTTCTTTTGACTCAGAATTTTCATTCTGTTCTGTATTTTTTTCATGTTCATACTCGTTGACATCTTTTATATCATTTTGTTGATTAACCATTGACCTATGGGGATATTTTTCCTTTATGGAATATTCGTCATTCACATAGTCTTTATGGAAGATCAAAACGTCTTTAAAGTACATGTTTTTATTTACAAACCATATGTCGTCTATGGGTCTATCAAAGGGATAACCAAGAGCCGGTATATGGACAATACTATTTCTTTCATTTACTACGTTTGTTTTGTAGTCAACGGAGTTTTTATTGAAATTTTTAGTTATTTTATGGGAATCAATCATTACAAAAATCTGGAAAGTCATCCCTCCTGTTTTTCCCTTTGGTAGTATAAGTCTTTTGGGATACATGTAGATAGATTCTGATGTATTAGACAAAAATGTTTTTTTGTGTTCTTTGACTGTCCCCATCTTATTCAATAAATCTTGTGTGCTACTGAAATCCTCAGATGATAGCCTGAAATCTTTAGAATTTCTTACTATCGTATTCTTTCCGTTCTCCAATGTATACGAGAAAACATCTAACTCGAAAAAGTTTATTCTGTTTTCATTAATTTTTAATTTTCGTCCAGAACTGTCGTATTTCGGTCCAATGAATATTCTCACACTAACATCCGCTGCTTTATCAGATGCGACATCGATTTTAATATCAAAACTTTTGTGGTTTAGTCGATTTTGATGCGCTGTGAACACAAACAAATCTTTCTTATTCTTCAACTCGTCACTTTTACGAGTGATTGCATTACTCATGTCCAAATAAAAGTCATCATAGAATGTAACCAGTTTATCAACTAATACATCTTCAATCTTAACTCCAGGGAACGCGAGCTCTTCACGGTTGTAACAAGGAAGACTTTCTTTGAATTCAAGGAAGTAGTGCATTAATCTCTGAGTGACTTGATAGAAAACGGGATCACGAAGAGTTGTTTCAAATTGTTCAAGTACCGATGGTGCTGTATAATAACTGCAATATTAAAACAAAAAAAACACTTTTTTACTCTCTACCATTTCTGTAACATTTTTATCTTTTTCGGATACTGAAAGTGAATTATAATATTGATGAATACGAGTATCTATTTATGTTATCTGGTAGGTAGAACTAATTTTAAAAAAAAACACGCATGGTAAATTAAATAGAAAAAAAAAATGTTTTATATTCAACGCTGTATTCAAAACAATAAAACATACTCATCCATTGGATGTCCTGCGTTTCCCAAAAGATTTCTGGCAATTAAAACAACGTATGTAAAGTAACGTGTATTTGGTGAGTCTTCATTTCCTTGGATAATGCAGCCTAATTTATCGATATCTTCAGGATCGCGTAGGTTGATATGAGTTCCATCATCCTGAAATTTTCCATAAAAATTAATGACAACTTCTTATCATATTTAGATGATTTCGGAAGTCATGTTGTTTAAACTTACTGTAAAAATGTATCCTCTGTGAATAGCTTCGCGAATCCTTCTTTCGTAGTCTTCGATTTCATTTAAGGCATAAATATTATCATCCGTCCTCGTCTCGAAGTAGTTTGGCCTAGCAGGAAACTCGAGTCCATTAAAATACTTTAGCGAAGGAGTGAATCCTGTTTTGATAGGCCAACTCCAAGAAAACAAGGGGATTTCCCCTAAGCCAACAGACAGTCTTTCCATGTAGTAACGTGCCAAAAGTTGCTGATGGAAGAAGTAAAATCTTTCACCTCGTCTTTCTTTCTTCAATCCAAACTCTTCTCCCCCCAGCCAGAATGGGAAATGAGCGTGGAAGTAGTAATAGTAAGAATTGAGGCCTACATCTTCAGTAAAATATGACAGTTTTTGCTCATTGTTGGTCCTTGTATACCATCCAGAATAGTTGCTTTCAATAATGAAGTTATTTTCTTTTAAATGAATTCCAAAAAAGGCAGCAACTTTTTTGTCAAAGACACCTGTCAAATATATGAAATATTTAAGCAAATTTTTAAAAATTGTAGATGCACATAATTAATGTTCTTATTACGCTCGAATAGTTCTTATATAGATCGTAAATGGATATGAAATTGGAAAAAAAATACAGTTTCTACAATATGAAGTACTGAAAGTAATAGAAGGGAAGTAAATAGTCTCAAGTATTTATCCTATATTTAGTCGTTTTTCGCATTAAATTACATTACTAAAATCACTGTCTTTTCTAAATATATTAAGATATGAATCTAGTTTGCTTAGTTGTAATCAGTGGCAACATAAATTCATAAAAGAATTACACCAAACGACGCTAAATAACTGGAATAGGTCTCATATATAGCAATAGAAGATATTTATATATTTGAAGGTATACACACAAACCTTCTTGCATCTTCATTTGGTAGCCCTTGTGGATGACTTCACTGTTGAGGAAGAAATGCGGGGATATTTCGTATATGGGCGGCAGATGGATTCCATGGCAGTCACTCCTGTGTAAAACTGCAACTGTCAGCGAGTACACAAACATGCCTTCGTTGATATGATTTCTTGCCCAGCAAGCTGTCTTATAGAAGGTGTCCCAATCCTTGGCGTAATAAAACAAATGGAAGAGAGCAATCGCTTCATCCCTTTGTCTTTCATACATCACGGAGAATATCTTATGTAATGGTAACACACCATTCTCGTATAAATGCAAGAATTCTTTTACCAATTCGACATTCTGTAAAGAACATTATAATATGTGAGATAGTATAATAATCATGCAAAAGGACATAATTTAAACATAACGATGCTATGTAAGATATTTATAAAACTTCGAATAATATGGATATAACTTCACTTTCAATTATAAAAAAATAACTATCAAATGAGTTAACAAGCAAATATATTGATAAAAGACAAAGTATCTTCAGCTCTAGACATTTACAGGTGAAACTTTGATAGCATTACAGACATGAAACTAAAATGAGATTGGAAAAACTGTTGGACAGTTGTTATAATTTAGGAAGTTTTTAGTGTTTATTTCTAATGAATTACTTGTTAAGTCTAAAGTATGATTTAAAAATACTCACGTGATAATTGTTAATGTTGTTTTTGATGTTGTATTCTAAGCCAATTCGGTATTGATCTTCGTGGGCATTTTTCATATGGATATGACTTAAGAGCTTTATTAACTGCTTTTGGCGAATTAAAAGCTCATTATCACCTGAAATAAATTCAATAAAATTACGAAAAATACACTACTATTAGTTTTTAGGGCTGTTAAAAATTAGGTTTTATTAAAAATGTTATTATCGAAATAAAAGAATCGCCACCCTATGCGATCGTCTATTAGGGGATGCTAATTAGTAATTGCATCATGTTTGAATATCTAGGATTAAATAAAATCAATCATACAATTCAGTCCAACCAGCTTTCGGACCCATTGGGCCTTGCAACCTGGTTAGTTTAATGAGGCTGAAGGTTGAATTCCATTGCTTTTAATTTATTTTTTAAATATGTCATTTTATTTCAACCGTCATTATATTTCATGCTCAGTAAAATAAAGTGCGTGGTAACCTAAGTCTTAGGCAATTCTCAAGACACTCAGCTCGAATAAAGTATATCGATTGACGCCACTTAAACTCTGGGATATGCCTAATTAGGACCAGGTGTATCCCGAAGGATACAATTTACGCCCCTAGTATCCAAATGGGTATTTTAAAAATTGAAAATAACTTTATAAGATTTGTTTTTTTGTGAATTAAATATATGTGAACAAATACCTCCTTTTCCATCTCCGTCAGCATGTGAAGATGTAACCACCGCCACCAGCACAAAAAGAAATAGTATTAATTTCTTCATTTTGACCACTGACTTGGTCAAGTGAAGAATGAAGAAAAGTCCGTCGCTTTTATACTACCAAAAAGCAATAATATTGATAAGTTTATTGGAAATTATCCATTATCTTTAACAATAATATATTCAGTACAAATTTTTCGTTCAATTTGTCATAAGACGATAACAATTCTTTACGATACATATTGAGTTCTTTTGAAGAAATAATCGAAATTAAAAATACATACATATTTTGTTACAAATTATAAAACAATAGATAATATAGTATTTACGCACAAATTGAATATAAACTGTCGTTAATCAATTTGTATGTAATTAACTATAACAACTGAAAGCTTTTTGAAATATAACATTATTGACTTCAATATCAAGCTTTTGTATCAAGGTATCGATTTATAAAATATATATAATATCTAAAAAAAAGGAGGTGTTAAGCTATTTATAAATTGCATTTTTTTCAAGTATGCACTTTAAAATACTAAGCCATGAGTATTTAATTTCACTGAAAATACATCTTAAGTGGAATAAGGTATTATTGGCATTATAATAACTAATTTCGTGATAAAATAATTATTTTATACCTTTTATAAAAAGCCTTTAATTCATTTGGATTTAAGAAAACTCTTGCGAGGCCATTAACCGTTATTTTTTAACAATTTTTTTTTAAATTCATTTAAATCTCAAGTAATAAACCATCGATTTTCATTTAAATTTTAGACTATTATGCGAGATCAAGCCATACATTAAACGTAATTTTATGTCTATAAAAAAAATTTAATTAAAAAAGAAAATTGAAATCAACCGAAATCGAAAAAACTCAAAAGTAATCAAAGATAATTCCTGAAATAATCGATTTCCGTTAAATAATCAATTTCCTCATTGCTTAAATATAACATTCCGCGTCGCACATATTATTATTAATCCAGCATTGTGTTGATTTTAAGTCAGTTTTAAGGATGTAGCTAAAAATAAGGAAGAATCCCTTTTTCTTTTCAATGATAGAATATAAATTGAAATTCTTATACTTAGGAATAATTAAAGTAGTTCTTTTAAATACTATTTGTTACATATTACCAGAACGCTTACCTCTCGACAATTAAGAGAACATTTAATTAAATGGAATAAAAATTTCAACAAACCTAGGTTAATGTATATAGATTTTAGCTTCATGATTTTAATAATATAATCTTGTAGTCTATCTAATTGATTTAATACTTGGTGTTTTGTCATTAAGGGTATATTTATCATGTTATTTAACATTGTATATACTTTGTATTGCACAAGGTTTGGTAAGTCGTGGAGAACATAGCTATCAACATACGTAAATATATATTCATAATACGAAGTTTATGGTTATCACTTTATTTGATTGGGCTTTAATGTTATATGCAATCACTGGCCAAGAAGTAAGCGTGTGTGCATCGGAGTTAAAGGTTGCAAGTTCGGATCCTGATTAGAAAGATTTTTTAAGCCCAAAAATTGTTGCTTACAATTCAAAAAAATTAAAAATAGCAGAGCAGATGAAAAAAATTACTTAAAAAATTTACTGGCAATCATTTTTCGTGAAAAAACCTGTTATGATATATTGTGTAGATCCATATACTCTATTTCTGTGTGAAGTGGACATCTTCACAATGTGAATATTCATACCTCGCACATCCAAAGCGGATATAATAAAAAACATATCAAAAAGTAGATAATTTTTCCTCTTCTTCTATTTATACAATGATCGCTTCCAAGGTGAAGCATATGGATCTATACAGTATGAAAATATCCACTCTGAAAGTGGAGTAGATGGATCTTCACAACGTGAAGACGTCTTGACAGATATTTTTTTATGAGAATTGTTTGTCAGACAATTCTTCACCCTAATGAGCACAAGTCCTGCATTTTCGAATTATAAAAAATCCAAGAGATACGGTAATCGAGCCCGCATTTTTCGGATTACTAGGCGCGCACGCTAACTTTCTTAGTCATATAATTACAACGCACTAAGAAAGACGCGCATAAAAAGTAAACAGTGTCATATTTGTGATATGAAAATCATTGTAACATATTTTTTTACACATTATTAAACTTTTATTGCTTTCTAAATTGTTGCAATCGATGCAAATAAAATTGATAAAATATTTAATATAGTCATTATTACAAATATTTCTTATAAATTATCTTCTTTCTTTTGTCTACTGGTAGGCAACAACAATATTTGGAGTCATTTATTAGTACATATTATCGATTATTCGGTTCCATAGAATGAGTCAAATTTTTTATACTATACATCGATATTCAAAATTCGAACATATCTCTTTTGTATTATATTTCCACAAAGGTATATAATTGGTAAAAAAAAAATTCTCTAGTTAGATTGATACTTCCACATAAATATAAATCACTTTGTTCATTATTTATTGACTTCCTTAATTTATAAAGATGCTGTAACCCTGATATATATTGTAAGATGTTGCTAATAAAGGACATTGTCAATAGTCATATTCTGTTTGTTAGTATTAATAAAAGGGCGGTATAAATAATTAGCAGTCCCGAAGCAGTTAACTAAGTCAAAACTTTGGTAGGTCATTTCTCTACAACATCCTAGTTGAATCTTGTATGGAGCTGGATCATCGATATATAATACAGGGTGTTCGAAAATAAACTGACATTTTAAATGTTCTACCATTTTCTCTCCGTAACATTTTCAATGTGTTATATCTTACTTACAGTTTGCTCTAGTTGTAACCTCAGCGTTAATTAATGAAAACAAATAAAAAGTGTATTGTAGTTTTTATCGCGGCAAATTTAAAATGTCAGTTAATTTTGGGACACCAGACATATGCTTACAACCAAACAGTACATCCTGTATTCTTTAATGTATTGTTTGTTTTGAAGCAAAATATGGACGTTTAATAGGTTGATTGCTTCACGACCAGTTCTCTAAAAAAAAAAATCGAATAAATAGAACCGTATATTTGTATTTGAATATATTTTTCGTTCCAAAGTAGACATATGGACCAACAGTAAAAATATTTAAACTTTTTTACCAGGATAAATTATTATTTTTTATCTAGATGTTTCATAAGTAGTAAATGAATTGTCATCCATCGATCGAATTGTATAGCATATAAAACTACAGAATTAATAGTAGAGATAAAATCTAAACAGCTATGCAAAAAATGATATATTTGATGAACTTATGAACTCAATATAATATAATTCAATCACTAATATCCGTTTTTTTGTGTGGATATGGGTACCTAATAGATTGTGTTATTTTTTTACCAACCAGTCCTTGTAAAAACATAACATATCCATACTGCAGAGATCCGTTTTCAGTAGCGGATTTAGCAACTAAGAGTCCACAGGCGCTTTTCGATTTTAAGGCCCTTAGGTCTTGAGGAAATAATTTTGCTATTCCTACATCCTGCACTGGGAAAATTTTGGTTTTTTGTGTTATTTTTTTACCTCTGCTCACAAATTTCTTTGTTTTTGAGGCCCACTTTATTCATGGGACAATAGGCACGCGCCTAATGCGCTTATTCCACCACTGTTCATATTTTTTAATTTGAAAAAAAAGTAAGAACGACATTGACAAATCGGTTATGGTATTAAATTATCCAAAATATCTGCACTTAAAAAAATAATAACAACAATTTTGATATTGAATATTTATTATTCATACTTTAAAACATTATTTAATATCATATATTATAAATACAAATTATGAATATTTACTAAGACACAAAATATTATATATTTAAAAATATTGACACATTTCCTTTAATTTAATTTAATATATTCTTACCATAAAATTTCAATCAAATTAAATAGGTGCCTTTTAAGACAATTTTGAATGTTTTGAAACATTATTCCAATAAAATTAAATATAGAAAAATTTAAATTAAGTATTTTTATATGTTTTATGATTAAATCAGTTCTATTCATACGGTGGTTCCAGTACTCATAAGGGTCCGTAAAATGCTCGTTCTATCTAAAATATTATGTTGTTAAATTTAAAAAATATGTATTTTGCAATAGAATTTTTGTGCCCCAGGCACCGTTAATTAAAGATATTTTTTTTTACCAAAAAATATATAACGTTCTTTAAAAGAATGTTAATATAGTATAGACGTTCATGATAAAATTATTGTGCGAAAATATCTTATTTATGAAAAATTGAGAACCGCAGGTGATAAGTAAGCACGAAAGACTTAATTAAGTTAAGTTTTCTTGTTTATAAATGTATTAATTATAATCTATTACATGAGAGTTTCTACTCTGCAGTATTATATTTAACAATATATTGCTACGGAAAGCTGCTCTATACAAACAAAAAGCTGCAAATAAACCCACGGTCTAGACTCGACGTGATATTCTAGACGTTCACGGACCAGATGTTCTCAAACTGTATTCTGAAAAGAGATTGGAAAATATCGCAATTCGTACGTCTTCTGAAAAATGTGATATGTCGAATGAAATATAACTATATTTCAACATGTTCAAATGTTTTAGAACTTCTACCGCCAATATTAATATCGTACCAATGTAGCTTTTTTTTCGCCGTAATTTTTTATTTGTAAATGTATACATAGGATAAAGTAGACATTTATTTAATGGTGTTTTAACATAACTTTCAATTTACAATCAAAATATAAATCAATAAAATGATAATAGTTTTTATTATATTAAATTCTTTTAATAATTACAGCAATCTATACTATATGGATGTATAAAATAGTATATTTCTACAAAATTAAGTAATATAAAAAAAACAGTGTAATATCGTTATTATATGCTGTTTATATGCAACATTTTTACACTAAAAAATAGCAATATATTAAACTTATCATTATAAAAAATAAAAAGGTATATTTATTAATTTAGATAGTGTGGTACACAATTCTATAATACAATATATGGTTCGACCCCTGATTAGTTTTGCTCGCCAACCATTTTATTTTTCAATAAAATTCATATTGTATTGTAAATTATTATGATTTAAATTTCACTTCATAAACTAATCTAAAATTTCCCTTAGTCATTTGAAAAATTAAATAATTATTCTAAATCAAATATTCACCAAAATTAAACAAATAATAATTTAAAAACATAAGAATACCTCACTAAATCTTTATTATAAAATCAATCGATAAAAAACAATTTACTTTTAAGCAACATATTAAAATTTTAAAGATATCAACGAATTGTAAATTTGGCATAACAATGGATCAAATCCAGTTATAAAAAATATCAATCTTGTTCCATTATACAAAGCACGTGACTCGTAATTGATCATCACTGATATTTTTTTTATTTTATAAAGAGATATTTTACATTAAATTACTATGTTGGTCGAGTAATCAAATTTGCAACCAGCTATTTTTTTAAATATAAATAATATAATTATGATTAAATATACTATATTCGTGATTCCAACAATTACAAGCTTCTTTTTTCCCTTAAATACTATCTCTTATGTTTACATTATGAATATATAATCTAACAATAATATGTAATAATTTTGTGTTGCACTTTTGTAAATAATGCTTACATAATTGTATGATTTAAATACTTAAATACTGAGTATGTGCCACTGCTGAACTTGTTCCATTGGGTTGGCGATGGCTGCATTCCAGTGCTCCAATGCCTTTCCTCGGGCGAACATAAACGACCCCAAAACAAATTTGCCGATTACCTTATCTGCAAATTAAAAGACAACATTGTTAATATCAAAAATGATTAACCAGCACAGTTGAAAAGTTGAAGAATAATTAATACTCACAATCAATTTTATTTTATCAGCATTCGAAAGTCGTTCTACTATGTAATTATCAATTTAAAATATTTATACTACGTGCGATTAAAACCATTATTTTTTATACGCATATTATCTGTCCTATTTTGTAAGTAAATTTTAACTCAAATATACTCTTAATGTGAACAACTAAACTAACTACAGTATCGATTTTAGTGTAGTTTTTGCGCACTTATCTCATTGATTGGTGAGTTGAATAAATAAACGCTGATCTTGTGGGAGTGAGTTAATTTGCAGAAAAAGATGGTAGATGAATAATAACGAGCAAATCCACATTTTTCAACTTACAACCACCAAACTTCGTACGTATATTTTAAGATATATTAAAACTAATGTGAAAGTATTTTAAACCCTTTTAAACCACCTTATTGACGCAAATAGCAATTAATGTAATGAATTTCTAATTATTATCTTTTTATAATAAAATCTATAGTACCGCTTTTGATTACAATTTCGGTCTGTAATATTAAAAACATACATGTCACAATGTAAAATGGTTCTATAAAGAGGATCAAAAGGAATATATCGTCGTATTACTGGCAAAAGACGTTAAAGTAAAAAAGTTAATTTTGAGATAGTCGAGTTTTAATGTTTGAGTCTCTTTGTTAAATACATTTTACGACAGTTTCTATCAAATAATACATTACACCTTAAGAATCTGTCGTAAAATGTATTTAACAAAGAGACTCAAACATTAAAACTGGATTATCTCAAAACACAGTTTTTTACTTTAACGTCTTTTGCCAATAATACGACGATATGGAGTTAATACCAGATCGATAACAGAATATGTTTGTTTTCAAAGTATTCAAATACATTTCCTTTTCACACTAAAAAAAACCATAATTTTTATAATAGCTATTAATTAACTAGTATTTGCAACCAACAAACAATAATCTGATCGCAATTAAGTACGTTATATTGAAAAAAATCGAGGTAACTGCGCAGTGGTGACGCCATATAAGTACGGTTTTTTCTAGGACATCTGAGTTGTCCTTTACATGTACGGTAAATACACTTAATTGTATCACCAATCCGTATCTTACATATCACTTGCTTATTTAAATACATACACTACTTCACATCACGTTCCAATATACAAGTTTGTGGACATCTATTAAGCTGGTAGTCCGTGATTTCATATGTGAGTACGCAATAATGAATTGATAATATTTGTTTCTTATTTGGGACGCAGTATTTTTTAAAATATTCTGGTACATATTATAAAGTATATGGCTTAGAATAAAAGAGTATTCCTCAAAAATAAATTTCATTTCATAATCTCGGCTCACTTTCAAATAAACTCTAAAACTCGCGTCTAATTGGATGCCGTTTTATAACCATTATTAAAATGAATGAAATATTTATGAATTTTTTTCTCTCCACCGGACGTCGTTATTTTTAGAAAGCTTCAAAATTTTCTTTTTTAAATACCATATTTTAATGAAAAAACGCTTCAGCTTATTATCAAAAATATCGTGGTAAAATATTTGATCACAATAAGAGGATGTTCCCACATAATACTCGTATGATCGGCGTCCTGAAGCGCAATACATAAAAGTAAGTTATAGACATTAAAAAATAAAGTTTATTAAGCTCGCAAGTATTGAATATGAGCTAAGAATATCAATGGTTTGGGGTCAAAATAATACTTCGAATAAGCTTTAAAGCTTAAAGCAAACATTTCTGTTCCCTCTATTGAAAACTATTTATCGCTCCGTTGCATCGTTAATGCTAAAATATGTATATAATATAATATATTATATAAAAGTACCTCGGGCACATTTGTTTCCAGCTTGTAGGACATGCAGCGTGATGCAAGCGAGAGGAAGACTCGCTGTGGGCAATCTAAAATGAAAGCACTCGCTGACTGGCGCGCTCCCATCTGATGATGCCATGGATGATCCAGTTCTCTTACTCTTCACCGCTCTATACTGCTGATTCATTGTTATACGGACGTATATTGACTTACGTTCTCCCTTTATCTGTAAACAAATAAATTGAGACATAATTTACCACTATCATTTATACTAGCATTGGCACTGGTGATAGAAATATATTTCTAACTATCGCTATTCAGTATACATTTAACTTGTCACTAAAGCAAAAGACTTTCATCATGAACCCATACAACCAGTGACTTTTTGGATTATTTTTTCTCCGAAAACCCTATAAAATATTCTAGATATTAATATCTTTGCCAGTTGTTTTAGTTAATTAAAG
Organism: Rhyacophila evoluta; assembly: GCA_022683975.1. NCBI lineage: Eukaryota > Metazoa > Arthropoda > Insecta > Trichoptera > Rhyacophilidae > Rhyacophila > Rhyacophila evoluta. The sequence goes on along the minus strand of JAGVSQ010001313.1, from coordinate 14,632 downwards.
TACATGACCTTACTAAGTAAGCTGTAGGTCTTGGTTGAGTAAATTATGAATCTTTATTTTGTATCACTTTCAGATGTATTGCTGTCTCATGTTGGCTAATAAATACGGCAGAGATGTTTCAGAGATGTCTATAGTCCTTCCATGACCAGGTGTGTTTTCAATTTTTATATATTAACTATAGTTAAATTAGTATTTTTTGGGAGATCGAATGACAAATCAAAGCATGTGTACCACTAAAAATAACCGAATGTGAACCTAGTATTTAACATTTGACACCAAGCGTAGAACAACAAAAATTTCACTGACAAGTAATTAGGATTTTATTTCTCATCATTACGTCCTTGAGCAACAGCGCGCATCTCAGATTATTGTCAATATTTTTTTATAAATTAATATATTCAAACTGTTCAGCACGTCGGCAATTCGATGTAATATATATTATCTTGACAGGCGCACATAAAAAGATTCGCCACCACTGGAAAAAAATTGACCGAACGTATTTGAATGACATTAACCTCATCTGAATTATTCGTGATAAAAATCTCGTTTATCAAAATTCATTCATTCATTTCAATACGACGAGCCTTATTAAAAGAATCTAAACAATCTAAAGCACACAATTAACCGTAGTAGAAAAAATATCTCACGTCGTAGCAGATTTTTTAACGTGAATTTTACAAAATAACCATGACATTTATAACACATTCGGTAGAATCAGTAAGCTTTGTTAAAGCCGTTTTACAACGATAATATTGCCATTAAATGATCATACGATTACGTAAGAACTCACCTTTAGTCTCCTTCCCTCGATGACCGTGACCGTTATTCGGTGTAAATTTTCATTGTATAGCAGAGATACCAGCATTTCACCCAAATCTGATGTTGGCTCGTGTGGGTCCTAGAAAGGATTTATCGTTGAAATATTGATGTCTATATTCAACTTGGAATTATTTGAATTCTATACAGTTATAAGAATTTACACACAGTGAACTCTCTCTCCTGACTGAGTTCTGAGAGGCATAAAAATATCAAAACCATTACAAGTAATAATAGCGTAATTTAAATAAATAAATTATTCATCTTCAATAGTGTGTACAATTAATTTTTCATTATTACTTAACAAATATATATTTACTATGTCCATTCCGAAATTGGAGCATATAGATCTCCAAAGTGCAAAAATGTCTATCCAAGAAATGTAGTGTATGAATCTCCACAATATAAAGACTTATCTTGATTTTTTTATCAGTCAATAGCTCAACCCATCGACTATCCAGTTTTGTGTCTTTGGATTTTAAAAATAATCTTTAGAACCTGTGGAATTAGAACCCGCGAACTCCGGCTCCGAAGCACACACGGTGACTTCTTGGCTACTGGGACCATAGATACGTACATATATTTTTTTTATATATACCATGTTTGCTCCCAAAATGGAGCATATGGATTCACATAGTGTGAAGATATCCACTCCGAAAGTGAAGTATATGGATCTCCACAGTGTGAAGACGTCTTGACATATTATTTTTCACGAGAATCGTTTGTCAGACAGATTGCCCAACCTAATAGGCATCTAGTCCTGCATTTTTAGGTTTAAAAAATCCGACAGATGGGAAATTGAACCCGCATTCCCTGAATTGCTAGGCGCGCACGCTACCAACTACGCTACTGAGGAAGAAAATAATTGTCATCAACAGGAAATGATTTTACCAGTTATCCAATGCACATAAATATCACTCTTTTTAAAACACATTGATAATTAAAATAAAATATTTTCACCATTTAACAATATAAAATAACATTTTTTTTTACAATTTTCTATTTTTACCCATGCCTATGGAGCAGATGGATACAAATAATGAAGTAAATTAATGTTTCATTACAAGAATGTGTTTTGATATAAGATCATTTTTAAGTGAATTGTTCGCATGGCAAGCGGCAAAAAAGAAAATTTAGTAACATAATAACGTATACAAAAAATATTGAAACCTTTTCCAGGTCCAGTTTGTAGAGATGTAGTTCTTGGGCTGGGACTCCATCAATTGGAAGTGCTGCCAGTGGAAATAGAACATGACCAAGAAGCTGCCGCCCGCGCGCCCGACCACCATCTACCACAGTCATCTTTAGTACCAGTTCTTCTAGTCCCTTGGATGAAACCTTCAAACAGCAATATTCCTTTTTACTTTTCACATTCATCAAAATAGATTGAAGGATTTTACTTTTAAGAAATGATACTTTACATTTTTCTATATTTTTTTTTTCAAAAAGACAAGGTTTGATTTTTTTAATATAATCGTTTTACACAAAGTATCAGTATTATATATCGATGAAAATAATTAATAATTATACTCACAACATAATAACGAATATATGTTTTTTTTATACATTAATGTTTTCTACTATTCCCTTCCTTCCTCGGGATGTTTTATTTTTCAATATTACAAGTTTTTTGTATTAATATAATATAAATTTCATAAGACAAACAAAACACTGATATCTCGTAGGCGCAAAAAATATTTTAATACTTATATAAAACAATGATGCAAGCTTTTTAAAAAATATATTTTACGAACGAAATAAAAAAAAACAGCCATTCGTTTTTTATTTTAACTAATTGTATTTTTTATTCTCGATGAGTTAAAATAATTGTAATACTGACATAATATTAAAATTTTGTGAAAGTTCTAAATTTTTCAGTTTAATAGATTGCTCATTATTTTTAAAAGTTCTAATAGTATTCATTTAAATGAACCAAATATCTGGCAACCGATGAGAAAATAACTGATAGTAGCTACATTTTCACTCCAGTATTTAATGTAAGAGAGATAAAATGACGCTTAACTATCTATATATCGTCGTATTACTGGCAAAAGACGTTAAAGTAAATAAAAAGAGTTTTGAAATAATCGAGTTTTAATAGTTGAGTCTCTCTGTTAAATACATGTTACGACAATTTCTTATGGTATAATGATTATACTTCAAGAAATTATCGTAAAGTGTATTCAACAGAAAGACTCAACCATTAAGACTCGATTATTTTAAAACTCACTTTTTTACTTTAACGTCTTTTGCCAGTAATACGACGATATATTTCATACCTTTTTTATAGGTAAAAACACAAACATTATATTTTGGCTGTTTTAAGTTATGTTGCAAAAATACAATGCACTAAAATCAATAAAATGAAATTTAAAAAACATATAAAAAAAGCAATATTATATTATCTAACCATGCACATGTCTAATTAAATAAATGTATGAGCGCATTTCGAAGGTTTTGGTATTTTTTAAATACACTAATTTTTACGAGCAGAGTCATTAGCAAAATTGAAGCACTACTCAGGGCTTATGGGACTGATGATTAAGTCCGCCACAGGTGATCAGCAGTTTGCAGGAAATTCCTTACGAAATTCTTGCTTGCCTATTCCATTTTACATAATGACATTATGGCCTAAATATTTTTATTTTACAGAAACGCTTAGTGTCGTCATACATTCAGACAACAAATATCTAATATGAATTTAAAAATCCCAAATTTTGAACCTATAAAATTTGACAAGAATAAGCCATCGAGAATCCACCGTCATTTGTTGAAATATTCGTCATGGAATAAACGAAAAAAGACATGATTTTTTCTATGTTACGTGTTATAATATTAAAAATGATTGATTCGATGCATTAAAAATATACGAAAAATATCAATAGTGTTTTAATATGTATTTAGTATTTGTAAAAAGATGATTTGAAGCAATATCATCCAAAAAGTATAGTCTATTTATATTCCCTAATCCCCCTTTTCAATTTAATTTAATAATAATAACTTAAAAATAGCTTTAAATTATACATTATAATAATGCCTGTTAGATACATTCGTTTTTCGTTTGGCTAATCAAAATGAAAAAAACAAATTTTGAAATTTGTGATTCACACCCACGTCAGATGATTGGGTTCCTAAGTAATCTTGCATTTGACGGATTAGAACAAATAAAGCAAAAAACACAATATTCAAAGAAATATACCGGCTAATTATTATTTTTCATTTTTAATGATCTCGTTTTAAGAGCCTTAACGTGAAATAAAATGAGAAATAAATAAACACCTTGTCAGCATGGAGGAAGATTGATCTTCTGTGTTTTTTTTTATCCATATTTAAAAGCTTTCACAACAAAATAATAGCATCTCTCTCAATATTGAGTTTCATTTTAGAATATAATTTTAACTTCTCTACTTATAATAATCTGCCAAATCAATCTTACATCAAAATTGATAGTATCTGGTGTTAATAAATATTCCTGCACTACAATAAATACACTCAAAATAAACATCGAGACACTACTAGGAACATACGCCAGCTGCGTGACATCTTCAAGGTTCCTTATCACCTGTTAATCGTTATACATTCTCACAATACAGTATCATCTAAAGCTCTTGTTATTTAATTGAAAATATGTGGAGTTCGCTGTAGAGCTTTGAGTTTTCTAGCTAATTTTATCTATAGTGAGAACTGAGAAGTTCAGTTATTACCCTCTTCTACTACATGTATCTAACTAACAACTTGATATGCATATTTATTTTGTTGCTTAAAGCTCTATGAAAGGAAAGGAAATTCAAAAAACTGTCCACTTCTTATCGAGACATATCATTTATCAAACTTTGTCGACTACATCTTATAAACAGTACCAGGTAACATTTCAGTTTTGGAACAATAGCTAAAACTATTCTGAAACTTTTCGAAGTTATCCAAAGCACGTGTCTCAAACAATTACAGCATCGACGCTTGACTCTTGAATGATCAAATTCTTGTTTGGTCCATCCTTTAATGGCCAAATTCCTCACTTAATCAAACAACTTACAACATTCAATGATTGTATGATTTATTTAAGAATATCCTAGAACTTTACGAGAAGTTTTAAGATATAAATACAACACACCTAAAACTATTTATTACTTTCTATGTATATATGGCAATACAATATAATCTTTGAAAAGAAATCAAACAAACAACAAATATATTTTGGGATAATATTTGCCTTGTATTGAAGAGGATTGTTATTCTACCTTTTCATTCTCTGTGTTTGTACAGAGTTCATTTATGTTCATATTGTAAGTAAACCTTTGTTTGTGTTTAGTATACAATACTAGAAAACAACGACCGCAAGTAACTTTGATATTTTGTTTAATTTTTCCACAGTGTTATTTATAAGACGGGTTACATTACAAAACAACATAATATTTTACTGAAATAATAAAAGATTAACGTTCTCATTTTATAATTTTATGATAACTCCAAAAATGTTCAACAATATCAAAATAGGATCGAAGAACTTTGTTCTAAAATATCTCTTTTATAGCGACAGTGTGTCATTATTTATAAACTCGATGGTTAATTTACGAATTATTTATAAATACTCCTGTCATTAATAAAATAAAAGCTTCGGTTACCTGGAATACAAACGTCTCCTCAAAAAATGGGTTGCAGGTTTTCTTTTTCTGTTTTGAATGCAAAGTCCGTCGTTCATCTGGCAAAAGCTGCAGCCTGTTAGAAAAATCAGAATTAAAATTAATAAAAAAATATTTCAAAATAAATTATGGATTTTTATCGATGGTATTTATTAAGACGTTCTGCTATTCTATTAAATCTATTGAAATACCTTACCCTAATTGAGCGTACAGATATAGCGAATATACAATTAAAGGTTAATCGTATATTTATGTTGAGACTCGCTAATTAAAACCATTATATATGAGGATGATGGGAAACTGCGAGCCAAAATGGTGGCAGTTGTGCATCGAAAGGAAAAGGTTGGAGGAACCAGTATCTTCCTTAAATATTTAAAAACCTCTAAAATGTTGAATTTACGTTTAATGGCAAACGTTTAAAGATTAATTGAAAGAATAAACGTTCCGAATTTAGTGTCACCAGATGGCGGAAGCCTAGTAAGGAATAAGGATAGTTTCTTTATATTCTACCAATAGATTTTATTTCTCGAGCATCTGAGAACATCTCCATATTTATTTTTAGATAAAAAACTACATATAAATATGTCAATTGTATTATAAAATTGGGTTAATATTAATCGAGAAGGCTTACATAAGACCCATTTCTACAATTTATATTTGATTGACTGACGTGTATATTGTTTCATACACTGAGAACTGTCACGGATGAAGTCTTTTTTTAGATGTGAATTGTGGCGAATCTTTCAAAGACACATTTCTTGTATGCTTTGTCAATTTACACGAATTTCTTTTTTCCCTATTGGATAAAAATGTGGTAAACACACTGAAGCTCGATATGCGTTGGTGGAAAAATGTGGGCGAGCTATCACTTCTTGCGTAACAACAGAAATAATCTAGAAGTAAACCAATATTTCACCATGTTATGTTTAACATCATAAAATATTATCTAAGGTAATTTTTATACTTTTACCTATTATAATTCGTCTGTTGACCATTCACTACGCCTGTCAAGAAACGTAACTACCGAAAATTATTTTTACCTTCTTAAATACCTTCAAGCTACGTTATCTTAAGTACCAGGAATATTCCTTTACAATATATTTTAACTATCACGATTAAACCCTTTTACTATCGAGCTTTCATGAAAATAAGCCTCCTTTCTTGCTTTATGTTATGTCATATATAAAAACTAGTAAGTATGTTAACTATAATTTTAATAAAATTAAATAACGGTTGGCACGATATGGAGAAAGTAACTAGCCACATCACGTGAATTTTTGGTGGAATATGTTTTTCACCATTGTCAGTAATTATTTCCGTTGTAAATTGAAGAAAAAAAATAATAATGAAAACGGTAACTTAGCAAGGTCATACAACAATACCGAGCCATGTCGAAGGCATCATTATGCTCGGCACGTACATTTATTTTAATTTTTTCTCAGTTCCAGAAAAAACATCGGAACTTGTTTTCAAAAACTAAGTGTAGGTAGTTTAAATTCGTCAATATTATCATTGTATATACTTTAATAGCAGTAAAAAATAATAAAGGTCGAGTCATATTGTAAAAAGCATGACCTTATTGTCAACATTTTCAGAAATATTTAGCAAATTAAATTTTTTCTCTATCTTTGAATGGTAGACTTTAATTGTTTCTAAAAGCACACAGTAGGTAAAGGCTGAGACGCCCATTATCTCTTTTTTTCCGTATAATATTTAATAAAAAAATTCTATTCCCCTGCTCATATACTGACGCTGACTAGTTAACTTTCTAGGGCTTAATACTAATCTATAAAACATATTTAAATAAATTGACTTATACATATTTAATATCTCAACTATTGTGTAATATTTATCGCTCATTACCTAAATATCTGCTTTGAATGCATTTATAATATTTATTGGTAAAGTAATGTATATCACTCGTTGTATAAAATACTTTCATAAGTTCAAACATAAACTTTTCAAAAAATTAAGTGGATTAGAAAATAGTCAAATATTAAATTGATCTTACAGAAAATCATTTTAAATGTTCATAGAAAGTCGATTACATCCACATAAATAACACAAATATTGCAATTAATCTCATTGCTTTTTTATACTACGTCCGCTCCAAACGTGGTATAAAAAAGTGGATCTACACAGTGTGGTAATGTCCGCTCTGAAAGTGGAGTATATGGATCTCCGCGATATGAACACATCTTTTGATGGATTATTTTTAAAGTGAATCGGTTGTCAGACACTTACCCAACTGAATGGGCTAGAATATGATTTTTTTAAATCTAGCAGATGTGCTAATCGAATCCGCATTCCCCAGACACGAAACGCACACGCTAACCTCTATACTACTAGAGAGACACGGCTTAGGAAAATATACTATATATATAGCCTGCGTTAAAATTATTAGGCTTGTATTATTATGGGTAAATTAAAAAAGAATATAAATGAATAGCATTGTTTATAAGAAAATTATCAAATTGAAGTAACTTTTACAATTTGTAATCTCCATTTATTCACCCTCATAAAAGCAGTTAAAAATTCGTAGCCGTTTTTTTTAATTTTCGCGTTTCATTTTGCAGCACTAGCCGATTCCTTGAAACAAAAACTTTTCATTTGTTCAAAAAACTTCTTCGTGGTTTTTCATCGCGCAATGAAAATTCCGGTCAAGATTTTTCACAATTTGCATTTTACGTAAAAAAAGCTAGAGTGAGTGTTAAGAAATTATAAAAGTCTCTCTGTACAAAGAATTCCAATTAACAACTTTTTTCAGCGCAACGTAATAGCTTTTTCTATTCTCCTTTACACGTGACACATATACACAATAATAAATGTACAAAAAAAATTCGTTATTTTTTTTTTTAATTCTACGTGAAAATTGCGAAGTCGTATGATGCTCATTAAAAATCACAAAATATTACATTACAAAAAAACAAACAGCAAATGTTATGAAATCGTCAGTAAATAATGTTACATATTAAAACCTTCTCTCTGGAGTGTTTTCGGTGAAATTTTTACAATAATATCGTCCCTGTTTAGGCAAAAGTCATTAACTCTGACAGAAAAAGTGCCGTGAACAAGGCCTGATTCCTTTGTCCTGAACGAAAATTTAGTAGATCCATCTTTTTTTAAAATCCAAAGCTGAGACCTGATAAGAATTCGGTATTTCTGGCTTGATTCCCTTTGACAAAACATATATTAAGTTGAATACGTTATGATTCTAAAAATGAAATATTTTTCAAAAGACTGAGAGCTAACGCCTTTTGCATAAACAGAATCAACATCATTTGTGTGAATACAATAACGTTATAACTAAAAATGGCACGTATTGAGTAACATTTTACACGTATTAATCATGTTTTAGATATTTTCAATACATCATTATGTGTAATTAAAAATACATTTTGTTTGATGTAACACTATATTTAATGAAATGATTATTCTCATTTTTAAATTCATTTTCTGCAATATGACGTTAGTGAATTCAATTAATGATATAATAGTGGAAAAAGAAACATCAAATTTAGGAGAATTATTTACATAACATATAGAAGCTTGATAATGTCATGAATTTGGTTAATTAAAATTCAACTTAAGGTTATAAGATTTAATATTGAAAGAATAATGGTGAATTAAAATTCTTTCCAGATGACTCTGGTAAATTTTTGTATCAGTCTGAAACATCTGAAAATAATTATTCTGCTTGTCAAGTGACCGCCAGTTTTCAAGTGCTTCAATGTCAACTTACAAAATAATTATAGATATTACAAATTTTATAAGTGAAATAAAGCCCGGTAAAACAGTGAACTTCACCTAGCAACTCGAGCATCCGAGGACCAAAATTATATTTTCCAATGTATGCCGAAAAACTTACATTAATAAAATATAAAAATAAATTACATACCTGACATATGGATCGCAGGTATTAACGGACGCCACTGTACGTGATGGTAAATTTTTTGCCTTCACTAAATTCACCAAAAGTTTTTCTGTATTCGATTCGTATCGCAAACTAAACCAAAGACGTCCCTAGAAAGCGAAACAAATAAAAAATATCTTAATAAACTTTTTCAATCTGAAACTCGAGAGTAATGAAAGCTTACGGCTTCAAATTATAGACATTGTTAAATATCATTTAATATTTTATTGAAATGAAATAAAATATAAATTTAAAATATTTATTTCCAGTGTGAAAACTTAATAAAACTTAGGAGAGCTTAAAAGCGTCTCAGGTTAAACTCAAAGTTACGCATGAACGTTGCACGGTAATGTGTATACATATATTGGTTAAATTTCAAACATTTTTCCCAACAGGTACTCTCGCCACAAGTTAAGTGAAAAATATTGCTTTAAGCGCCAGCTAGTCTCTAAAACTTGGAAGCATAAATTTGTGTTGTCCTTGGCACAGGGGTATGATAATAATATGTATTCATCTGTTCAAAAAGTCACATGAAATGCTATTTTTGTTTGTTTTTTTTTTGTTTACCATGTTCGCTCAGAGATTGCAGCGTATAGACACAAAGTGAAGATATCCGCCCCGAAATAAAAGTATATATATACCTCAACAATGTGAAGACATGTCTCAAACAAGAATTGGTTATCAGACAATAAATATCCCGTCCTGTATTTTAAGATTTTTTTAAAATCCGTCAGATGTAGGAATCAAATCTGCATTCCATTACTATACACAGCTATAATATACATTTTAATTATATTCTATAACATTTAATGTAAGCTTGCTAATAGCTCAAAAACTTTTCAAAATATTTAAAAGCATATTAATGAGAACAATCATGCGGTTAATTTTTATTAGTATTATATGCTGATATGTTCTATGATTTATTATGATCCCTTCATTATCTTATTTTATGTGTCATTTTAGATCCCCTCTACGTGAGTGGTAACTTTAACAAAGGTCTCCATATCCTTTGCCGCTGAAATTTATTCAACTCGCCAAAATTCTCGCCCAATTACAGAGCTTCTCGCCCGGAAAGAATATCGTTTTTCGTGCATTATAATATAGAGCAAAAAGCTTCCAGCTGTCAACACGTGAATAGCATACAAATCGCTATTCATTATTTTACGAAGGATATGAATAAACTCCTTTTATTAGCAAACCAAGTTTAGTACTAAAGCTCTACTAACCGACGATGTTCTCATTCTTGCTTATACAATTAATGTCATTTGACCGTGATGGCATATCATGATATCTATTAGTGTCAAAATGTCTTCGTGTTTTGATTAAGTCATCACATAGCAATAAAATCCAACTATAAAATTATTCAATAATATCATTAATTTACGATAATAAGACCGATGCCACTATAGATGCCACGGCGGTAGAGAGACAACAGCTGAAAGTCGGCAACATAGATATAAAATAACTATAAATAGGCGAGTGAGCATGTACGGTTGCGCTAAAACATCTTGTCGTCACAACAACTTGCTCATTTGCTCACTCATCTATCTATAACTATTTTGCATCTATGCTGTTGATGGCTGCTGTCGCTCTGGCACCGTGAGATTTATCGAAGCCTCGGTATAATACATTCAATTAATATTCAATAAATGTCGTTCGTTGGTAGTTTCAGCTGTCACAATATTGTAAAAACTGGTCATTTTATCATAGAATTTAATGTATGTAAAATAACAATGACTCATCAAATTGAATTATATGGAAAAATGGATTAATAAATATTATATATGCATTTCTACAATCCAATGTTCAGCCCGATGGGGATCCAGTCTTGCAATTTCAGATTTTAATAAAAATTATCTTTATAAAATCAAGTGACCTAACATCTATTAAATAATAAAAATATGTACCATTCGAGTTTCGATTATAAATCATCATATAATATAAACTCGAATTATGTGTTGTTTTTTTGTTTTAATGTACCCAAACAATAAAAATTTAATTATTCAATAGCACAATGTTTACTTGTTTACTTGAAAAACATAATATTTGTACCATAAATAGAATATTTCTTAAAATATGGCTCACCACATGCCCTTCAGGCCAAAGAAGATCATCATCTAAGAAATTTTCCTGGTACAGAGACGGATCGATTACACCGAGATCGGAAGCGCCTGTAAAATCAAAAATGACAGTGACGAATTATTATTTAACAGTAAAATGTTTTCCTTGTTTTTACGCGAGATATATCAGTTTTTTGATTCGTAAAAATAAAATAAAATCTTAAATTACATATCGCGAAGAATTCTTTTTACAATATCGTAGACTGTGAGTTATTTTTGTATCATTTAATCCTAATTCAATTTACTTGCGGGTCGACCCACTACATATCATATAACACTACAACGGGAAGCCAATTAACAATGAAAAAGTTTTATTTCCGTTTTTTTTTTAAATCTATTTCCTATTTTAATAATTTAGATCGTAACTTAAATATCAAATATAATTAAAAGCTTTTCTAGAGTATAAAATGACACACTGCAATCATATTTCAATGATGAATGGTTATTTAAAGTTTTTTTCATGTCCGCTCCGAAAGTGGAGGATAATGATCTCAATATTTTGACGATGAATATTCCAGAAATAGAGTATATAAATCTTCACATTCTCAAGACTTATTTTGACATTTTTCCACAATAACTAAAATCATTCCACAATAACCACAATCATTAAAATGCTGAACTAATTGGGCAGTGAGTCCGTGATCTTTTATTTTTCTTTTAAATCTTGCTACTGTGGGATTTGAAATGAAACCTTTGGGTCCAAATCACGCATGTTCACTATTTGCTTACTGAATGAATAAATATTTTAATAAATTCCTAGTTTTTTTTTATACATATTAAAAAAACGTTTTTAGTTTTACATTTATGAATGAACGAAATATATTTTTTGTAAAAAGAAAGACTTCTGAATCATGTCTTTATCTTTATAAGCTCTAATGTTTTCCTTTCTACAGATTTTCTTTACTTAGCGTTTAGCTTTTCCGAAGAATTTCTACAATAAGCCCCACTACAGTGAGAACATGCGCACTTAATTAAACCTCTAATGTACATGTAACTGACCCTCTTTACTGCGTGATTACGAAGTAAAGTAACGTTTAGAAACAGTGTTCAGTAAATAAGCAAGCAAAAACTTGACTACATATTATCTAAAAATGTAATTATATCATGATAATGTAGATGGTGACTTCAAAATAACTGTGCTTTTCGGTACAAATAAAAGTACCATAAAAGGTACCGAAAAGGTACAAAAAACGCTGATCTTAAAATATTAACCGTCCAAAAATTCGTCGTTCCAAGCAATAATTCACCGCATACAAATCATCGCCTTAATTAAAATATATCTCGAATGATTACAACGCAATAACACAAATATATACCAGATAATATGTGGTGTAAAAAGTATAGTGAAATTTAAATAAACGTTCTCTATTGATATAATTCGTCTAATGTGGGTGACAAATATTTAACTGGCGGTGAATTATTGCTAATGAATGTTCCAAATCCTCTAGCTAGAACATAACTAATTAGTTACGTATTGCTTAACGTAAATTACAATATCATGTATCTAAAATTAAAAACAATATTTGAGATGATCATTATAATAGATTCCAATAACATGTGAATAATATATACATTCATCTAAAGCATCTTAACATTCAAACATTTACTACTAATACTTACACTAATATTCATATAATAGACACGAATAATAATTAAGCTTTGAATATATAAAATCACAAATAATATTTTATATGGATAAAATTACTCATTATGAGAAAATTGAGCGTAGTTATCCAGAAAGCAAACGAACCACAAATGGAGAAATAAGCACTTTGTATCCATTCTACAAATACAATATTTATCAATCAGTTAGTTTTGCTTACACATATATAAAATTAAACTACAATTTTGTACAACGTATTAACTTTACAGTACGTATATATATGTAAATGGAATATCCACAAAATTGTGACACTGTGATTTTTCTTTTTCAAATTTGCTCCGAAAGTGAAGCATATGGACCAGGGTCATGCAGTAGATTTTCTAAGAATATTGTAAGTTATAAGAACATTATTAATAAGAATTCTTCGGAATGCAGCCTTTAAAATATTTATTTTTTAAAGCAACCTTCAATTGTGATTTGAAAAAAATTACAAAAAAATATACGAAAACCATTTATATTTTTAAATGTAAACTACTTTAAAATACTGATATCAAGTATCAAATACAAAAATCTAATACAGTTTTACTCTTAGAAAATAGAAAATTATTGCGTAAAGAACTTTACTTATTGAATGATTCAAATTATATTTTCATTTTGCTGTTTATGCCGCCCTTTAAAGGCGCCGCCTCTTTGTATCATACCACGGCACTGCCCTGATATGGATTCACATAGTATGAAGTACTAAATTGGATTACATGGATCTCCGTAATGTCAAGACGTGTCTTAACGGATTACATTTCATGACAATTGCTTGTCAGATAATTGCTCAAAATAAAATTATTTGTCCCGTACGTACATACGTATATGTTCAATGTAAAATACTATGTGAAGTAGTGTTACGTATTTGCAGGACTTTTGTATTTGAGATTTTCGTAGAATGTATAACTTGTTGTCTTAAATTGTGAATCAGCTGCTTTCTGTATAACTACTCTTAATTATTTTTGTGAGCATCATTCAATCAAGTGTTGTTATGTTAAAGAATTTCAAAAATAAAGTTATATGCGGTTCAAAACAAAAGCTCCGTGCAAATTATTAAAGCTCTTAAAGTGAAGAGGTTAACATTATTCGGTTTTATTTTTTCTTTGTACCATTGTTTTTCACCCATACAGTAAAGTAAACCAAGCAGTTTTCATACTCACTGAATGAATTTGACCTTTGATGCGCTCGAGAAGGAGTGAGACAGTCTTCAGAGTCCGCCTCGCTCATCCCCATTCCGTTCTCCAGCCCCGACAGTTCGCTCAGAGAATTTGACCGTGGTGAGGGAAGGGAAAAGTTTATTTCCTTTGTCCTGAACAAATAAGCAACATATCCATTTGAGCGAAATGTGTCAATTGAGGCGCGTCGTAACAAATGGAAACATGTCCGTCTCAATCAGTAGCGTACTTAGCGGCTGACCAGAATGTACAAAATACCCCCTGTCATTCCTTTTTGACGCTTGTATAGTTAAGCTTTTAAAAAATAATTTTATAATAAAACATAA
>JAGVSQ010001312.1:6145-30188 GCA_022683975.1 Rhyacophila evoluta | reverse complement strand
TACTTTCCGACAAAAAGGCTATGTTGCAGTCCAAAGTCGTGACTAAAAGTTGAGTAATAAATTATGTACACGAGCAAGAAGATGAGATATTAAAAAATATATAAAGTAACTTCCCAGGAATCAACGAAAAGAAATTACTCAAGGCTTGAATTGTATGGCTAGGGTAAATCATAGTTGAAATAATACGTAGATAAAATTCAATCCATATCCTGATAGTATAAAGAGCATAAAGCTAACACAGTATGCATCTGAGACTGTAAGATGTTACTCACCGGTCTTCCCTCTTCTCATGTCTCGTCAGACGTCAGCATCCCTTAATTCCCCAACTAAATACTCAACGATCTTTCACGGTTGCAATATAACGTTTGACGCTGCTTGGAGAATCGAGTAAAATCTTTGGCTATTTATTATTTTATGACAGTAAATCTTAAAGAGACTCCACAACAATTTCTCAGCTATTACTGATGGAAGAACTTAACGACTGCTGGCAGAAACAAATGTGAAGTATTTGAAAAATCTTGAAGTAAATAGTTTGTATTGATATGGTATTGCTAAATAGATCAAATAAATATAAATTTTATTATTTTATTTTGGCTGTCTATTTAAAATGTTAATATTTGTCTTGTTAAGAGTAAAAAAATATTGCCTTGGATAAAACGATCTAACTAACAACAAGGCATCTGAGCTACCTCCCAGTAAGTTGAGATAACAAAGCTTAGAAATTGAAGCTTAAACATTCAATCACTTGACCTTTCTTCGATAGTCACTTCATGTTATTACTGAACTGCTGTACCAATCACAAAACGATTAACCCAAATAACCTGAAGTGAGCAGAGAAAAGATAAAATCAAAATACCACCTTCAGTAAAGATTGTCATATCATGGCAAATGGCAGAGACTTACCGAGTCCTATAATTCTCTCGATTATTTATTTGTTTATATTACATAATACAATTTAACATTACTGATTATTGAAAATGAGTAAATGGTATTAACTTTAAATTTATAAGTGGAATTTTAGATAATTATTACAATCATGCTGTACATCAGTCCCGGTTCAAGGTATTGTTAACACGGGTAGTTTGCCGGGGCGCTATACACTTAGGAGCGCCTTAAAGAATTTTCAAAAAAAAGAAAATAATTAATAATAAATTGTTTTAATTAAACGTTTTCAAGATGAGAAAAGGCAGGTTTATGTATTTATACATATATAAAGAGAGTCATAAGATGCTTGGCGTTACAGTACGATACGTTTACAGATATTCGACTCATTTTTAGTATAATTGTATTTAAAAGGGACGTTAAAATGCTCAGGGTGGCAAGCGATCAATTTAAGCAAATCAAGTTCTAGTCCTTTTCAAACTATCGTATATAGATATCTCATATTTTTATAATATATTTGTTTTTATTATTCAAATAAAATTAGCAGGTAGAAAATGAGTCAATCATATTCCGGCACCCTTGAGCAATGCACAACATGGCTATTAGGATGGCGCGGCCCTGTTTGAACATAGGTATAATTGGATATATATAAGTTCTTCAATATGCTATTATTTAAAAACGGGACTACTACTTTAAGATGTTTTACCGGCTGCTTTGTTTATATATATATTTATACCATGTTTGCTCCCAACATGGAACATATGGATCTACACAGTGTGAAGATTCCCACTCCGAAAGAGGAGTATATGGATCTCCGCAATGTGAAGACGTCTTCACAGATTATTTTTCACGGCAATTGTTTGTCAGACAATTACTCAACCCAACGGGCATTCAGTCCTGCGTCATCGGATTTTTAAAATCCGACAGATGAAGAATCAAACCCGCACTCCCCGGCTTGCACACGCTACCAACTACGCTACCGGGGAGACTTGGGAGAATTGTTTACGTATACATAAATGAGAAATTTTCATCAATTTTTTAAAATAATTTGAAAAATGATCCAAATTGAGTTGATTTTTTTCTGCATATCACTCATGACAAAGCAATACCACATGACACAGATTTTACAGAAGATGAAAAAAAAATCTCTCACTAAAATCTATATCGTTACATTAAATTCCATATTTTTGTTTTAAATATTAACATTCAGCAAACCAATATTTCTTAATGTCAGCATTACAAAAATACGGAATTCGATTTGATGATATTAACTATATAGAGAAATCTTTTCTACTCTAGAATTTTTATTACTGTATGATAAACGAGATATTACTTTGTCATAAGCGATATATATATCTACTTAATATTTATGTTCAATTTATCTCAAATAAACTTGATCAACCGTGATCAAGACTTTATTTTTGTAAGGAATTTCCGTTTCAATTATCTATGAAATAAATGCCCCATCAAGATATATCATAAACAGCGGGACATTTGAGTAGAGGCTACTGGTTGTCGCGATGGCCGAGAATGATGACCGATGACTAGATTATCCGACGAAATTAATATTCTCGAAGCCAACTTACATTGTTGGCATATTTTATCCGCCAAGAATGCCCGCACTAAATCACGAAGTTAAAAAAGATAACTGTCCAAGAATCATAACGCGATATTTACCTGCTCAATATAATATGAACGGCTATAATAACTAAAGCATACACTATCTTCTATACTACCGTAATAGTCAGTGTTAAAAAAATAATTATTAATTTTAATAAATCTTGTAATATATATAATTAATAGTCGACTGAAATAAGGAATCTTTCATCGAAAAATAAACACACTTGTCGGTTGCGGGGTTAAATTGTATTGTATATACTTCCATATAACTCTAATTTTCCTTTTATTTATTTATATTTTATATTGTCTCATAATTATTAATAAATCCATTTTTTTGTAAATAATTAAGCTTCCTCAAACAATGTTTTACAATTTTTTTGGTCGATGGAAATGATTTTAAAATTCTATTTAAATATAAGACAAGAAATATGAATCGATATCGTTTCAATAGAACTTCAAACTAAAGCTAAAACGAGACAAAATTTATAATATAATTTAGAACGTTAGTTTAAAAAAGTTTATTGTTTCCCAAATCCATTTCGTGAATCTTTATAGTAATGAAAATTTGCTCTAGAAATCGAACTCAATGATTTTCAAAATATGAAGAGTTACCACATATTTTTTAAGAGGATCGGTAGTCAACTAAACGCTCAACTTACTAAACGTCCAGTCTTACATATTTTACTAAGAAAAAACTGTGGAAAGCAAAAACGACATAAGCTATTATTCCAAAAAAGCTATTATTTGATAATCACAATGTAGACAACTTAACACACGTTCTATCATAAAAATGTAAGCTGCAATTGCCGAATTAGTATCTAAAAGTATTTTTTAAGCTTAAAAAATGAAGACCTGTCGAATTTTAGACCAGGAAAAAGAACTTTTATCATATCGTTTTTATTGCTTTTTCTTTAATAACCTCTTAAATTAACATTATATTGGGTAAATAAAACACTAATTTTACCCTTCGTGTACTTCAAGGTTGTATCTAGTTAATATTTTGACTTTGGCTTAAAATAATTAAATAGACGTTTTTTGTGCCTCCTGTAAATTTGCCTATGTGTGGGTTACGTCCTTTTTCCGTTTCAACGTCGATTTGCTTATTATATATTTTTACGACAGAATTTTCGGTCGTTGCGCTGATTACGAAAACAATATATTCCAAAATACTTCCACCATCTTGAATAATTTCTAATGTTGTAAGATTTAGACAATATTAATTTTTTAAATATTTCATCAGTATTTTGATTATGTTGGCAAATTATTGAACACTCCTGGTAGACGGTCAAATATTTTCATTCGATATTTATCTTTGAAAGAGATCTCTTCAAAATCACTTCAGATGCTAATGATATTGTCTATTAAAAAATAAATATATTGCCAAACTCGAGCGAAGTAAGATCGATGCCATCATAAAAGAGGTGGATTTATAATTGCAATAAGAACACGCGATAACACCAAGTACCCTGTGACTGAGATAAATCGCTTTCAATTTATTAATGTGTATACTACTTCATTTATATTTGGTTTAACTATATTTATTATATAGCGCTTCTGAAGCAACACTCTTCTAACAATCGCAGTTTTTTAAATCTCTTTCAGCCTTATTTGAAAAGAACGAGCTGACCATGGTGTTAATATCAGTGGTGAAGTCAGACCACAGCGCACCGGTTCAGCGAAACTTTCCTTCAAGCTTCTGTACACTTTGGTATTATATTAAAATATCATCATTTTTTCATTAAATTTTTAGATTTAAAATCAATTCGATACCCCCCCCCCTCCCATTAATTATTACTTTAATCTTATCTGATCAAAGATAACAAAGCTTAGAATCAGTGACTAAATTATATTTTCACTTACTTATACAAAGCTTAACTTATTTGTTATTGCCGCTAGAAGTTTCAGGTGTATCGCGAAGGAAGAAGCCTCAAAATTGTGTTATTTTAAATAATAGATAAATAATCGTTGCACAAAGCCTCATTGTTTGAGCTAGAATTGTCAGCATTTTGGATATCGCTTTGGAATCAATTTGATTGGCTACAACAGCAATTGAATCTCTGCTGCCGTTTGGATCGTCTCATCTTTGTAAATTTGGTGTTTCAGCGCTCATTGAAATGAAATCAAAAAATTGAGAGTCACAATTGGTTACAGATGGTAGATAAATAATTACGTGTTTGTTTATGTAATGACAGCTGCGTTTTGACAGAATTTTTTTCTAGAAATCAATCGCACCCTTCTCAATAGTCAAATTATTACCACCTATGAATATATATGTTGATGAAATATTTAAAAACATAATATTTACACTATGATTTATTTCATTCGTGTTAACAAGGTACATTTCCTTTTCTAATGTATTTTTATCTGGTGTGTCGCGGAACAAATTCCATTCACCAGTGTGCCGTGAAGTAAAAAATTTTGGCAGACACTGATCTAGAGACTTCTATCTTTTGGACAATTTGCAATTCTGAGATATCACGGAATATTTTGATAACAATTGAGACTCGAAATAATTATATAAATTTGAATATTATTATGTTTACATAATAATATAGTTCTTATATCACAAAATTTAGATATTTTAAGTTTAAGTAAAAACGTATATTTTACTAGTGAAAATGTTCGTATTTAACGACATTTTTTTAGCATTTTACCATGGAACTATTGGAACGTGTTAAAAGAAAAATAGCAATTTTAAAATATACTGTTTGAGACTGCGTCACTGGTCGAGATTGAATAAAAATTGTATCGGATATCTTTGGAGGTGTTTCACCTTTCACTAGAGATGTTGGAGGCAAAGGCTTCAGCATTTGAATAGGTGTTGTCAATTTAACGGACGAACAATCAGGCTGATATTTCATTATAGTTTCATCAGAGAGTATTGTAATACTGGGACAAAATGGACGGTAGACTGAGCTGTATGCGTGTCTAGTATCTTATATCCACTTGACATCATCTTGCAGGCTTGCGACATCAGCTGTATACCAACGCCCTGCCACTGGCCAAAGTGAAAGACACCAACATGGCTCCATCATATGTTATCTAATTCTGCTCGTGCAATATTTTAATAATACTTAAATCAATCTCAATATTGACATCTCATTAAGCCTTTTCAGATTGTTAAATACTCTGTTGTAATCGTTTTAATGAGCGATTTCTTAAATAAAGTATACAGCTTTTAGGTGCTGATAGAGAAAATAACAAAAATATAATTATACTGCTATTATTTATTTATATAATCTACTTAGACTTAAAAGATCATTATAATGTTTATAACTTAGTAACATATAATCTACCCTTTAAGTTATTCTGTGTTTTCTCAGTTACACTATACGCAAGTAATAAATCTACCGCAATTATATGTTGTAGAATACATTACATTATTACTAATCTTGTGAATATTTTAAAGATGCTTATTAAGACATAACAATAATTTGTACAATTTTCTATCATAAAAGAGTTGTTCCTTACAAGTGAACCGTTTATTTTTATTCGTTATTTTAATGTATATAACACGACAAGACATCATATTTTATTTAATTTTTCTATAAATTATCAATAAAATTATTGATCGTGAGTATTTAAATAGTTATACTTACAATAGTAATTAATATAAGTAAGAAAAGCAGAGACATTTTAATCGGCTAATTTAACTGTAATGAACATGACTGTAAGTAAGTTATTTGTAAAATTCCGCAAGTAAAAAAATCATGAGTTATCTTTTAATATAAATTTAAAATAAGTATTGCATGAATGAATTTATAAAAATAGTATAAAATCTGATCTAAATTATCTTGCGATCGATGATCGTCCAAAGAAATTCTCTTACTGTTTTGAAAAGTTGGATCGTGCGGGGAAAGATTCTGTGTGGACAAACGTTTTCATGAGATGAATAATTTTAAACAAAACCTGGGCACGAACTAAGCTACTGTTGTGATACAGTTCAAACGAATTAACTTCATCGAGCGTAAAGTAATCGAGAACGAATATCGATTGTAGATTCAGAGTGACGCCCCGTTATGGAACACTTACTAGTTCTTTCATCAGTATTTAAATAAAGACTAGAAAACTTTTAGCAATTACCATCGAAACTTGCGTAAGACTTATCATCAGATAACTGCAGTATATATCCGATAGTATAACGATAGATAGATTGATTGAAATTAGCGGAAGTATGATGTTTTGGTTAATTGTGTTAAGGAAAAGTATTATTACACTTGCTAAATCACACATATGGTGATAATTAGAATAGATGAACATAAAATCTATTTATCTATATCTAAAAATATCTCAAGACAATAATGATTGATAAAAACTTACCATATATTGTAGAACTACCTGAAGAATGTAAGAATAGCATGTAACCTTTGAAGCCGGCGGTTTCGGGTTGGAATCACACAACTGAATATATATTTTTAAATTGAATGTAGTTAGGCAGAAGACGTTCAAGCCACAAATTGAAATTTTTCATTTTATTGTATATACTGCTGCGAAAACATCAATACTTTTTTTAAAATACTTAAAAGATTTTGGAGAAAAAAATATGATTTCAGTACAGTAAAGTACATTTTACATGTAAGTATGTCTTACATATTATGATGAAAGCAAAAATATTTACATTATGAAAATTACCTGAAATTCAGCAAAATAACTTTTTTCTACAACGTCCGCTTCGAAAGTAGAGCATATTATAAATGAGACGAAAATGAGTACGCCGTTTATGATAGATTTTATTGGAAATGAATTGTCTATTTGCGTTATATTATCATATTATATAACATTGTTTATTTTATTGTATAATGCAAAGTGTTTGACTCGATATAGTTCGTATGGACCGAAACAATTAAAGATTTCGATCAAGAAACGCCCCCAGCGCTTAACTCTTTGTACGGAACAATCAAAACTTCAGACATAACGGAGATAACTTATTAATTACGTCTGATTCAATAATTTCATTAATTATTTTTGTTCGATACCCAGAAATTGATTCAGCCGAGTCTCTCTACACGTGGGCAAGTTACGTTTTGTACTCGTTTTGAGCGTATTGAGAAATAGCCTGATTGTGAACTACCGGTCATAAGATAAGGCAAGTAGATCGACATCGCGTGTTCGATTATCCGCAAATTCCTCAGCTCCCCTAATGGCGTACCTGCTGATTTTGTGATCGATCGGCGTAGCTTTGCAGCGTGTCGCGAGCCATTTGATCTTTGGACAGAGATAGCTAACCATGGAAAATATATACAAAATTACTCATACTTTACATATATGCGAGTATATAATTCTGCTATTCTGACTAATATTGGTTTATCTATCCAAGGAACTGTCCTATCAAAACATCGGCTCTTTTTATTCTAAAGTGTAGAAATAGCCTACCAATAATGCCGATGGGGAGAACAATGAGCATGTTTAATGGCATCACCTCAGTTATTGATATATAATAATTAAGTAAAAGTAAGTACGGATTGATGTTCCTTTATAAATTTCTAAAATATGATCTGTATATCTACCTTACTGGATCTTATTATTTTTCTATTTACGTTTATTACTTATTATTTATAATAATTTTCAATTATGTTGACGTTGTATATTTTATTTCTCGTATGTTTTCTAATCATTTTCTATATTGATTTTGGCTATTTAATTCAAAAATAAATTATAATTCATAACACTTACTCGCTTTTTATTATACCGTTTATACATTATGTCAAATTACAGCATTTCATTAGCAATAAAACTTTATTTTAAAGCATATTAGAATTTAAAAAATAAACATTCAGAAAAATAATATTTATTTGCGAAATGGGTACACAATTTTAAATTGAACTTCTTAATCTGCAGACATGTTTCAATTATTTATCTTAAATATTAATGTTCAAAAATTGTACTAGATCTATTTGCAAACTATTTTCTCATTCACTAAAGGCAATTAAAAAACGCTTGACTTCAAACTCTCGATTAAAATAAACTATATTACAAATATACCGAAATGTTTTCCAAGCCATATTATGAGACAGACCACAGTATAAGTAATAATACGGTCAATGAAGGTTATTTTTTTGCTATAGATTTTATTTTAATATGTACATTTTGAAAGCGGAATATGTAAATCAACGCAGTGCGAAGAAGTGCGTTTTTTAAGTATATATGAATCTCGCAGTGTTAAGACATTTCGTGATTGTGATTGAACGTAATGTGAAATAATAGACATTATTTGATAAATGTTCAAAATTGAATACAGCTTGTCAAAAATTAAATAATGCTTTTAAAAAAAGGTTTCACATCGCTTTTCCACAGCACGCCTCACCAATCGAGCGGAGCTTATCTGCACTAGCCGTTGAGAGGAAAATTCAATCGGTGGACGATTAGGCCACAAGTGAAATGCTTAGAGTTGAAGTAGCCACTGAATAATCGTGCAGTAATTTCGCCCTGCTCTATTACTCCGTTGCTTTAGAGACATTTCAATAAACCCGACGGCATTTTAGACACATTTTTATTTCGAAATCGCATTTGATAAAAAAATACTGACCCACGGTTCGAAGAAAAATATTTGGGTTGACAGTTTTCTGCATATTTTAATACTAGGCCAAGATGGAATAATATTTATTGATTTAAAACGTTGACAAGGTTAAATTACTGTACAATTGCGCATTATAATGGTAATACATACGAATCATTTATTAAATTGTCTAATCTAATACTGACAACTTGACCTAAACTAAAATGTCATGTATTTGAATAGATATAATGCGTATTATACATATTTTTTGACAGCAAAATTGATTTGAAATTTTTCAATACTTTTAGATGAATTCTCTCAATATATCGACTGAATGTTATTTACTTAACTTTACCTGATAATGATGAAATATAAAAAGATAATAGGCAGTTATAATCACAAAACAATACTTCATATACTACACAGCATAATTTTTACAAGAGATTGAAAAAAAAATGTACGCTCACTACTATGACATGTTTTAAAAATTTGATACAAGTTTTACAAATATATTATATATTTATAGTTTTTTTTTCTTCGTTTTATTTCATTTAGCCGCCAAGTTAGCCAAGAGGCTGTGAATTCAAGTACTACACTGGATTACAAAAATTTTAGTTAAAAAAATGTTTGACTAAATACTTGCTGGTATGAATGATTAGCTGGTTATCAGTCTATTCAGTTAATTATTTAAAATTTAGAATAATGTTATATAATGCAACAAAAAGTATTTATAATTAAAATCTATATTATAACATGGAAATTTAAATAGTGATTATCAAAAAAAAAATATCTGTAGAATTACAATTCAATTGCCTTATATCAATTGATAAATTCTCAAACAAATATACTCATGAAAAATAGTCTACCAAATAAGTTTTAACATGACGGAAACAAAGTGCATTAATAACATGCATCGCACTTAAAGAATATATAGTTGAAACAGGTATACATCGCCGTCATGGAACGAAAAGTCACTAACTAGTAACTTTACAATTTTGAGTAAGTAGATGTTTTGAGACAACAACTTTAAATAAATAAATTAATTGCAATAATTGTATTATGTGGTAGCAAAAGTTTTTACTATTAACTTTGGTTGGAGTCAATAATTTTTAAGTCTTAAAATAATATATTAATAGCACAATCGAATCTGTTAATTGGATTAATAAATGAAAAAAAATACGGAAAATATAACAAGTGATTATTTGTAATACTAGTTTCTTTGAGTTGAAATTATTCGTTTTTGGTATAAGCATAAATGCGGAGCTTAAAATTATGTACTTGTGTATTAAACTTATTATAACTTCCAGAAGTTCTCAGCGACGATATATTAAAATTGTCCGTTCTTCGTATCGGTTACAGAATTAAAAACGTATATATACTATTATAAGTCTTTTGACTGTGTTAGACTATATAATGTTATAACGTTGATTTGGAGGTTGAGTTGTTTTTGAGTATATACTTACTTGCCTTCCAGCAGAGTTACTAGTGTCACTGGCAACAACTGTGCTGACATAATACGACACTGCATCGATGCCGAAATACTAAAATCATATCAGATGCATGCGCGATGTGTATCGCTCCATATATCTCGTATTTATTATTTTGTTTGACATCGAATATTAGGAAATTGACATAATTATTTATGGACAAAATCAATCGTCGAATTATTACAAAGCACCGTTCAGGTATGTTAAACAGGCGCGTCAATTCACAATTGCCTACTTATATATGAATGAGTCATTATTATCAGTGTTATTATTATATATACAAAAAATGAGATCAAGTCCCTACAAAAATAACAAGGTAAGTCTTGTGTTCTTCCGATCAAGTAAGGATTTTATTTTGGCAAGTGAGCAAATGTGTCAAAAAGTATTAAAATGGTGACGTACTAAATTAATACTTTTTAGTTACAGGAATTTAAAAGTTTTTAGTTCGTTTTAATTTATATAAATAAAAATAAAAATCGAAAATGGGTAGTAGAAAGCTTTATGTAAAAATAATTTTTAAAATATATATGCCATCTAGTAAAAATAAATGAAAAAATATTTATGCTACTTTGAAGATTGAATCTGAAATCTCTGGTGGTAAGACGCACACGCTTACAACATTGCCACCAATAAAAGATCTGTTTCTTATAGTAAAATAAAACGTACAATCTCTCAACGCTGGGAACTATATGCTCCATTTTAGAAGTAGACATGGTAACAATAATATTTAAGCTATTGCCATAGGAAGTGAAAAGTTCTTACAAGTATAAGAAATATTTGAAGGACTTAGGAAATCCAGTAAAAAGGCGATAAAACTTTAAATATGCCAATAATTTGAAGTCAAGTAAAATGAAGGTCTACAATATGAAATTTGAGACCGTTACCATAACAATTAAAACCAGATACAATACGTATAGAAAGAATAAAAAACACAATTATTTTTAATTACAAGTAATATCGATTATATGGGGTACATCATATTTCAGTTGGGTTAGGTAAGGTTTATTATTAATTTTAAAATACCGTGTTAATAATTGATAGTGCATTTATTTTTTAAATTAGATCTGAGAAACTATGTCGTATAAAACTTTCATCGATACTGTAAACAATAGCTTGAAATCAGTCCAGCCACAAACAAATCTAACGTTTGCATAATATTCGTCAGCGTAACAGTAGTAAAGCAACGTTGCGATACACATTATTATTGACAAGTGGTTTGACCCGGTCGTGAAGCCTGGGGCGGGTCGTGGAGACGGGAAAGTTAGCCTGCGACGCCTCCAGCAGACTTCGGAAGGATTGCGCAGTCGGACGTCTGAATGAGAGGGCGTCGCGGCGGTGGTTACATCACGACTCATGCAATTAAGTTTCTTATGATTTTCTGTCCGCATTGGTAAGCAAAATAAACAGACTTCATCTTTGTTGCTTATTGCTTAATTTTCTTCATTTCTGAGCAACTTTTATTTAAAAAAAAAACTACCAACATGAAAACAGAAGATATCGTCGTATTACATAAAGGATAATCATTATACATTAATAAATTGCCGTAAAATCTATTTAATAGAGAGCTTCAAACATTAAAACTCGATTATTTCAATACTCACCTTTTCACTTTAACGTCTTTTGCCAGTAATACGACGATATGGGATTATGAGCCTGATTATTATAAATCAGGGTTTCCCAAACTAGAAGACTAGTTTTCCGTTGAACCTGAATAGGTATTCCGAGACAATTTGGAAAGGCTTTATACACTGCAACACATTTAAAGTTCTTTTTACTAGTATGAATTACTCAACCTAAAAAATAAGCTAAGTGTTTCGTCAATTCCGAGCTTGTCAAGTGTTTCATTGCAGAAATAGTTTGGAAAATCCGCCACAAAGCTTTGTTAATAAATGTAAATGGCAAACCATAGTTCTAGCAACATTTACCTCAATTTTTATCTATCCGGTATGACTTCGCCTAATTTGAAAATTCGAGCATACGCCAGAGAGTTCATAATAATTCCATTCAATCAGAAAATGAGCCGTTGTTAAATATATCACGACATGCATGACTAAAATATGGAATCCAAACTCGCTATATATGATTTAACATATGTCTATATAGGTAACTATATGTCTCCTCGGTAGCGTAGTTGGTAGCGTTTGCGCCTGGCAATCCGGGTAATACGAGCTCGATTCCCCATCTGTCAATCCATCCATCGTTCTAAGATTAGAAAAAATTACATAAATTTACAAAAAAATATATTTTCAGAGACATACACTTTTGCGTCACCAATTTCATAAAAATCATATTAGTTATCTCATTATTAATTCCTAGTACATGATATGATTCAGCTGTAGCTGCATAGTTTGCTTATCTGGTAAATTTATATTACAAGTACGATATAAACTATATAACTTTTGTTATTATACGAGTGAAATTTGAATTAAATATTATAAAAATCTAAAATGCTTACGCTGCGATTTACATTTGAGCAAGTATGAACACCATATTTGGCAAACGAAATATGCTGGCTCATGTCAAACATGCACAAGAACCTGAATGGATTTTGAAGGTTGAGAGGTTTTACTCCGACTTTTTAAAATACAATGAAAAAATAAATTGACGCAAAGACAATGCACTGAAGAGACTGCCTACTGGTAAAAGTTTTTTATGCAATTTCTAGCAGGAAATGATCAGCGATATTTTGTATACTTCACGACCACTCCTATTCGTTGTAGACTTTTCTTAAATAAAAAAACAATTTCTTTCTTCTGTTATTTTTTTTTATCTTGCGAGCATTTATTTTTAAATTAGTTATTTAAGTTAGAGTTTATTATCGTTAAGGCAATGAGATTAGCAAGGGCTCTTCAATGCCAAAGATCACGGGTTTGATTTCAGTAGCAGTTAACATAAAAACCAAAATGCAGGACCGTAAGGTCATTTAGTTAATATAATCGAAAACAATATGGTGTATCTGAAACAAAACGATATGTAAGTGTATATTTAATATTTATAAAGTGAACGATTTTCACACTGTAGATATCCGCATGCCACACATATAGTTAAAAACGCAAATAACTACTTACTATCGTTTTATAATAAAAAAAAAAAATTATACCATGTTCGATCCAAACATTGAGCATATGGATCTACACAGTGTGAAGACGTCCTGACAGATTAATTTTCACGAAGATTGTTTGTCGAACAATTTCTCAACCTAATGTGCATTCAGTATTTTTAGATTTTTAAAATCCGAAAGATGGGGAATCGAACCAGCATTCCCCGGATTGCTAGGCGCGCACACTGCCAACTACGCTACTAGGGAGGCTTTTGATTACTCTATACGTTTAATGGTTATACAAATATTCAGTTGGTAACTAAATATAGGTAGATATAAACTTTTACTAATTTTTTTTTTATTAAATAATGCTCATAAGTGTTTGATACAATTAATATTGAACTTAAAACTTAAGTCATATAAACATTTTATGTCTTCTGTAAAATATGTTCTGTGTGAGTTACGGCCTTTTTCTTCTGCAAGATCGATATGTTATGTGTGGGTTGCGTCTTTTATCTTTCTACAGTCGATATGTGTGATTTTTTTTGCGTTCACTTTCTTAAACATTGAATGAAATTATTACATAAGCCCCCGTTCTGAAAGGAGGAGACTATGTCGGTATAGACGGTATGTATCGACGTATTCTTAAGTTGATATCACGAGTGATACAGTCAGAGGCAGAGCCAGTCAGTCAAACCAATTCAAGTAGTTAGACTATAATAACCATTGTTGTATGGGCTAAGCACGCTTGCCGACTTCACTCATTTCGATTTCCTGAGGTCATCGGGGGTAAAATACAGGGTGTTCCCAACTTAATCATTATTTAGGATGCTGTACACAAAAATTCTTTTTTAATAAAACAAATTCGTTCCCAATAATGTTCACTCTCAATATTAATATGAAAATGTTATCAAGGCGTTATTTAAATTTAAGTTGTATTTTTGTTAGTATCGTTGAAGATTCTCTTTTTCATATTCAAACGTGTACCATTATTATCAGGAAAATACCTTTCATAAGATCGATTTTTTAAAATAAGTCAAATTTGACATTGCATAGAGTTTAAACTGTTATATCGAATAAAAAAACTTGACATGTCTGAGAAAAAAGCTATTATCTAACTGAAAATATTTATTTGCATCTCCCATGTGGTCAGATACAAAATGTAAAATATATTAGATCTACATACGAGCTATTAACTTAACCGTTTTTCAAGTTTTAATATTTTTATTTGTAAATATAGATTTTTGCACCTAAAACCACAAAGCATATTTTTGACGTGTTGAAAAAAAACAATCCGTCACTCTTAAAATCAGCTTTAGTTCCTCCTGGACAACTACGTTTTTAAAACTTAGGGGACATTTTCTCGTTAATGACTGTATACACTGTGATATAATCAATATTTTTTTATAATAATCGTTAATTCCAACACAACGTTAACTATGTTTCTTATTGAGATGACTGAGTAAATTTTGGTGTTTATCATAAATCGATGTCATATCCAAAATTATTACACTTTCGAATTTGCTTACTGTGTAAGAATACAGCTCACTTATGGTACTTAAATACTGTGGTTGCATAAAACTAGTGCAATTAACGTTTTTTATGGATTGCTAACAATATTTAAATAATTTATAATTGTAAAAGCAACATACAAGATTTGAATGACAGCGTATTATATGCTATTGTCGTTTAATAAGTAGAAATTTTTGGATATAAAGTTTTGTATTTTTTATTTGTACCAATATAAATCTTTCACAGGCCAAGTTTGCAACTAAATTCACCACTGTATGAAAATATTATTTACAATACCCTTACGTGTGGCAATTTATACTATTATATGGATTCAAAATAAAAATCGATTCATATATTAATGAAATTGAGAGAAAACTTTTTTATTGAATAATTTGATACATAAATTACGGTGGAAGTAGTTGCAATTTTACAGCCACTCTGTATCATTGGATACATTCAAAATCACGATGATAAAGCTACTGTTTTCTGAACAAAACGTTTCATCATAGAGTTCTTTTGTTCCAACATTTTTAATTTTAATCGTGAATCTATTGTTTTCAATAGTTGCTAACGGTTTGTTACGCCAAGTATTTATTTGTTTAAATTGAAAATTTTCATTAAGCAGATTGATTGACCGATACAAAAGGATTACTATGAAACATGCAAGAGCTTTTATATAATAATATTATATTATAACGAGTACATTGTAACAACCATCCCTAATATAATGAATCAACAAAATAGTTGGTATGATTATGCTTTTTGAGTAACATATGATTTTTAATTACTTTAGATAGACATAATCTTTAAGTCAGAAAAGTTTACAATTGTTTTGTATCGTTTTTTCAGTAGACCATTACTGAAATACTAAAGTATTTTTCTTTTTAAAAACAATTAAAAGCGGTGGCATATGTACTTTGCTATCGACATCTGCTCTTTTGGTAAAACAAGTTTTGCATTTGACAGAAATGTCGCCCGAAATTAAAAGTAAACATAAACATAATGTAAGTATAAAAATATCCCTAAAACTTATGATATATTTTTCACAGCAAAATCTAAAAACAAATATTTTAAAATTCTTACTTCTGTTGTAGGGTGTATTCCCAGAAATATAAAATTTTCAAATTATTTAATAAATACTTATATTCCATGCCTCGTAGGTTTCTTCCACTGCCTCTACTTTCTACATACTACCTACAATAATATTTGCCGGAAACGAATCTACTCGAATTGTCTTCATCACATGACATTGTGATTTCAATTCTCAATATCTTCATTCGACTTGCTACAAAACTTTGGAATCATATTAATTTACAGAGGAGGCAAACCAAGTTTAATCATTCAAATCTTGAATTAAAATTTTTATGATAAGTTCGTAGTTCTCTTGATCTCCTATAGCTTGATAAAAATATTTATTTAAAACAACATATTTAATATCCATGGTAGAGTAGTGCTTAGCGCGCGCTCTTCGCAACTAAAGATTCCCGCATCTGGTGCGTTTTAAAAAATCTTAAATTACAGAAGTGGCTGATCATCGGGTTGAACAATTATCTGACAGCCAATTCTCGGGAGAAATAATCTGTTAATATGCATGGTAAAAAAATAAATTAGTAACCACTGGCAACTTATTAGCACACGAATGATTTAAGTATTCGTTAAGTGGTATGATTAGCTTCTGCAAAGCAACACCATATAACGGATAAGAAATAATATATCATGTACATTGAGCATATATACAAGTGAGCACGAGCGGATTAAATTGATATGAGTAAATCCGGTATATAAAGGTAAACCTTGGTATTATGTTATTGTATAAGGAGAATATTAATAATTTATCGATCATATTTAAATATTATTGAAACGATTCGCAACGGTTTCACAGGGGAAGCGATCACACCTTACCCAATCCATTTGAATTTTAATACAAATCGTGTCTCGCCAACAGCGCCGGATCTCATAAGGCCCCATACATGTCCTGTAGCGCAGTGTTTTTCAAAACCATTTAGCTAAAATATTTGGATGATTTGGTCCACCAAAGATTACTACGGCTTAACTTTATCTTATAAATTTACATTATTTTTGTTACGAAAGTAAAATAAGCTGATAATAAGAAGATAGTACCGCAGACAAAAACATAATATCTCGAAAAGCATTATTAGCTACACCCAGCTATTTAATGTGCATTTTTATATTGGAAAGAACATTTTTGATTCAAATTGGAAAATACTAGATAAAGTTCTATAAAACTATATTTTCAAATATGTAGATTTTTTAAAATCCTTTGAAATAAAACCAGATACTAAATAGGTTGAGTAATTGGCTGAGAATCAATTATTTTGATAATTTAGTCTTTATAATGCGAAGATAAATATTCTCCATTTCTAGAGTGGCCATCTTCTGTTGAGGCCCATACGCTCTATTTACGAAGTAAATATGCTAAAAAAAATATATGAACTTTAATATTAATGCTCTTTATATTAATAAATATTTTTTTCTTTCAGAGCTTAACCTTAAAAGTTTTCTCTAAATTTATATAGAATCTATTATATAATACAATAGTTAAATTGGATGATATAATGTATAATATTAAATATCGAACATGACAAAGCAATACCTCGTATACTATACACAAAAATTATACAAAGATTAAAATAACTCTATTTATTCCGCACTCTACAATCGTTAAATATAATTCCGTATTTTTTTATGTCATTATAAAATATTACTTAATTTAATAGTAACGTTTAAAAATGTATGGAATCTGATGTAATTGTAACAAGAGAGCTTGTTTTCATTATTTGTAAAATTTTTGTCGTACGCAATATGTTGTGCATTCTGTAGATATCTCACACAGCTGGTAATGTACACTCAGATATTTGTGTATTTAAATGAAACTTGTTTTTAGTCTCATCAATGTTTGACAGTTGATCTATTCGAGAAGCCAATTTTATAAGGATGATGTATGTTGTGATATGGTTCGGCCATTTACAGACGTTTTGAGAAACGCTGATATAACAATCGGTGAGAGGGCCTTTAAACGTCGATATATCAATGCGCATGAAGATGCGACTCCAAAGTAAATTTGCCCCGATAAATAAGTCGCGGAATGGGACTCGCTGGACAGTTTCGCACAGGCCAGCCTCTTATTTATGGGCCCACGGCCTCCGCCCGCAAGCGCATTACGGGATCACGGAAACCTATTTGCTAACCATTATAAAAGCTCGCCGAAGGAATATGTAGGCGCGGGACACGAAGCTTGCGTCCAGTTAAAGTTACATAAAGCTCTAAATTACGAAATTTATGCAAAATAAGTTTTCACAGTGCCTTATTATACCATCTGGAGAGTAGCATGTATCGTGTACAAAAGTAATTGATGGCATGTAAATTGCACCAAGCTTTCATATCCTAACTTAATGAAGACGAAATAAATATGTATTTTATCTGCGATTAAATTTTAAATTCAAATTAATCAAAATTTATTTACTAAAAATAAATACCAGCGCTCAAAAATCGAATTTAAATTTTATGCAAATCTGAAAATCATTCATTTTATAACAACAATCATTGATTATAAATACAGTATAAGCAATACGAACAAATAGATGGAAAATGGTATATCTCTTATTATTGGTTATTTTTATTGGAAAAAAATCATTTAATTCTAAATGAATCATCACTAATTCAAGTTCAATAAATGTTAACTGCAAAAAAAATCCGATGTCGAAAGTCGATCACACTCGCTTAAATGCTTTTAAAAAATTGTGCTTTTTTACTACATCCGCTCCAAAAGTGGAATATGTATATGGATTGCTGCAATGTAAGGACATGTCTTGATAGATTATTTTTCAGAAGAATTGGTTGTCAGCCCAATGTGCATCTATCCCTGCATTTTTGGATTTCTTTAAATCTGGCAGATGTGGAAATCAAATCC
Organism: Rhyacophila evoluta; assembly: GCA_022683975.1. Classification (NCBI taxonomy): domain Eukaryota; kingdom Metazoa; phylum Arthropoda; class Insecta; order Trichoptera; family Rhyacophilidae; genus Rhyacophila; species Rhyacophila evoluta. The sequence goes on along the minus strand of JAGVSQ010001312.1, from coordinate 11,220 downwards.
ACATCCCCACATGCGAGGCGCGCACGCTAATCTCCCTGCTAATGGAGAGACACATTATATTATATATGACCCTAGATAGAAACAAATGACTTAAACTCATGATTTAAAAACGTCGCAAATATATTGCATAAATTCTAGATATATACATACTAACACATATATTACATATCATTTGATGCCTGATTGGCGTAAACGTTAAAAAAGTTAAAGTTCATTAGAAATGCATATCCCTTTTAATCCCAAGAATATTGAATAATCTGTTGTGCACTATTTAGTATACTAGCAGATTCAACGACGATGTTCATAGCTGCGTTTGATTAAAATATCTAATTATATATAGACGCAACACTTCTAACAGTGTTATGGATATTTATAATCAATCTAGACCATATTCTTAATCGTTTAATTAACTAAAGGAAAACTTGACGTATCGCTACTTTCATGTTGGCGTTACATTATTATTTACTGCCCAAGTTAATTAATCCATTTTCCTGCGTAAATGCTTAGTCAGATAATCAGTGACGGACGAAATTGTGACGCAACAACAATTAATTCATATTTTTTTAAAGCACGCACACTAGCTGGTTTTAATTTAATTTTATTATGATTTCAAAGATCGATTGGCTTGTTTTCTATACTAATAAAAAAAAAACAGTAGAATTATATTAAATACAAGTACTTAAGTCTCCCCGATAGCCGAGAAGTTAGCGTGCGCGCTTTGGAGCCGGATATTGCAGCTTAGTTCTAATATTCTAAAATTAAAAAAAAAAAAATCCAACAATACAGAACCGGTCACACAGTGGGTTGGCCAATTGGTTGACAGCCAAAAAATAAGTCTTTAAAATACGGAGATTCATGCACTCCGTTTTTGAGTGGATTTCTTCACGTCCTGTTCTATTTGCTCCGCTTTCGGAGCAGACACGGCAACAAAAAGAAACTTTCTTAAAACAATTATTTGAATGATTTTTTACAGGAACCTATATTATTTACGTATTATCATAATTGTTATATTGAATGCCATAATAAATGGAGTAATTAGGTATATTGTATTTTTACACTATTCTGTATCTTTAAATCTCTTCGGTGAAGTATTAAAGCTCCTTATTATTATAAAAACCATATTAGTAAAGGTCTGATAAAATACCACTGTATTATTTAATCATATAAAAACTAAGCAACGTTTCTACATAAATAATTAATAATTATGTGACTGTCGTGATGTAGGAGTATAAATACTATTAAGTATTTATATAATAAATAAGATTTGCTAAAATTTTTCAGTAAATTTTATACTTATCATAAATAAGAAAACAACTTTTCAGCCTAATACGAACGCTCATTTAAAAAAAATATAAATTTAATTTAGCTACTCTGACAATTTTTTTAAGTTTAAAATATTGCTATTTAGTTGTTAGAGTACAATTCGCACATAGAATTTATAAATATATAATATTAACTTACATAACAAATAATGATTGTTTATAAAGAAGCTACAGCACGTCACTGAATAATTTAAATAGTCATACACAATACAATGCCTTTGGCATTATCCATATTATGATACCTCTTCCGCCTACAAACTCATTTTTACTATAAACTTATATGCAATGGAAACTATAATGTAAGAAGTAACAGACGATTTATTGCAGGTAGATGATATTTATCACTTGATAGAAGAAGCTTATGTAGATAATTTAGTAATTTAACGCGATGGTGTGATGAAAATCTCAATTATTAAAAAATCACCAATCAAAAAATTTGCTTCATTATGTTTTCATATGTAGTCTTTTATATACACGTAATATATTATTGTAAGGTTTTTGTAATTATATGTTCTAATAAAATACTTATTTAATGTTTTAATAAGTATCACAAGCAAGGTCCACACAAACCGTTTTATTTTATAATCTGGGATTCTAGAATCTGAACACAAGAGTACAGTAATGTGTAACATATATTCAGGCTGATGGCATCTGGGCTATATGACATATGGAGTATATAGAGACGTGGATGAGCAGCACCGAAATAAGACTTTTTCAACATTACGATATTACCATCACAAGTAAATAAGTATATTTTGTCAAGACTTGTGTTTTTTTGAGGCTTTCTCTATTTTTATTTGAAGGTGTACCTTCTGGATGTAAATGCAGTAATTCTGCCAAATTTTCTCAAACGATATTACAAAGAAATGCTCAAAACTATAGCATAGATCTGGAAGATCTAAAGCAGTTGTTTATAATACATTTGTATTTTTATAAATTTATTCTAGATATTTAACTTTGTTAAAAATACGTATAATAAATCACGTAGTAATAAATCTGAAACATATCGACAAACAACCGCCATATATAGCCTAAAATTTTATTTCTTGTAATTAAAAAAAGCTTGCAATAGGTCGTGCAAATATTTGTTCGGTATGGAAATTAAATATATCGAAACGTTAAACAAGTTATGAAATGTTACCAGTTTTAATAGAGTTGACAATTAATAGATTGACCAGAAGTATAGCAATCAATTATCAACAATTAACAAAACCGTCATGTGTCGGGGGCTTATTTTGAATCACTTATCAGTCTGAAATGGTGGGCACATAATTATTATCTATTGTGTTGTTTTGATTCTCTCTGGTATTTATATTCTTTTCTTACTCATGAGTAAACAAATATCATTAGCGTTTTTAAGTTTACAAATGTTGTTAAATTAAGCACACTAAAAAACTAAAATTAAAATATAGTCAATATTTTAATTTTTTTAATCGATTTTAACTTATTTTGTTTCAACACTTATGGTAACTAATTTGAACTAAAATAAATACACTTAATTGCATTCTAAATTTTAGCGATAATTAACAAGTAGAGAGACTATATTATCAATATGAAAATATTTTATAATGTGTACCGATGAGCTCGTTTGTTTCTGTTTGAAAAGCGTGCATTCGAAAGAAAACGATTGCAAGTTAAGCTAGTCTATAATTTTCTCTGTTAGCCTTTTTTCCAAAATTTTCAAAAACAAATGCGTTAATTTATTATAATAAACAAAAGGTTTTTATAATTTATACTTCTATTTAAAATCTATTATGATAATTCCCGTGATGTTTATTCGAGCTATCAAAATACGTAATTTATCTTACCGGGTTTACGTGCCGAGCCAATGGGGATAGAGTTTTACAAGTAAATCTTTATCGATATCACATATGGAAGCTTACCAGTTTTAAATAATTTAGAATTTAAAATCAATTTCCATCAAGCACCATTAGTCGAAAATATTAATTCTTTATCGATATGTTTAGGAAACCAAAACATATGACCGAAAACGGTGAAAGGTGAAATCACACACAATAGTTTTAACATTATAAATGATAGGATCGAGTTTTTTTCCATCTTTCTAAAAACCGTAAATTATGGTATCTCGGAGCTATAATGTTACTAATTTTCTATCAAGCGAATTTCCGATAAAATTAAAATTCTTTTTTTTTTTAAATATATTTTATGAAAACTTGTGTTGGAAAGGTTAGTTTTTTAGAAAAGCCAATGAATCAGTAATTTTGCATCAATATTTTATCTATAAATATTATATACATTAAAACATGCTGAATTTACGTCGCTATTAAGACACTAGCTTATAACTTCAGATGCCCAAAGATTAATAACCAAATTGTTTGTGTGTTCATTTGTTTATTTTTTAAAATAAATAAAGTATTTGGTTTGTTCATTCAATATTACGATAAATTTTGTTTGTATTACAAATCGTCGTTTTCTGGCAATATTTCAAATTAAATCCTTGTTATCATTACGTTCTTTGTACGCAATGCGTTGACGGTAAGTCTGCTTCCACAATTATTTAAAGACATAAATAATTGTCATAACCATGTATCATATTTTCTAATTGAAATAACAAGCCATGTTATTATTGCAACGGTCAGCAAGCATTGCTTCAGTTTCTCCTAAGAAATGGCTCTGTTTGTAAGTTAAAGCAAAAACCTGGTCTCAATAATGGCGGTGATAATTTCGATGTTGACAGTTTTGGCTCAGAATGAGATAAGGCGCCAAGGAACAAAGGTAGAACCACATATTTTGAAACACAGGGCGCGTGCTAACAACATAATTTGAATGTAAATCCACACGTAGCGATTTGAGAATATTTTCACTTTTCGCAAAATACCAGTTCCGTTAATAAGTTCTCTGATAAGACTATCAAACGTGGTAATGTAAATAAATAGCGTAAGTGCCGGTCGAAAATAATTGATTGGACTTAGAACAACATTATAATACTTAAGATATCGCGTACTTATCGTATAATGTAAATGTTAATAGATACCAGACTATAGAAATGCACAGATTTAACTCTAAATTCTATGATATCTAAACAGTATCAGATTCAATTCAAATGAATGAAATAGATTACTTACATAATATATACTTCCGCTTTTCTCTAAATCAATATTAAAATATTAAAATTTAAAAACTTCCATATTAATTTATAATATTTTATTTCTAGTATACATATAAATGTGTAGTTTTCGGAAAACTCTAAATAATGAAATAAAAATTGAAGTCGAACGAATAATCATAATAAACTTGACTAGAATGTTTTAATTTTTTTTAAAAATGATTTACAAGCATACTTATTACCAAAGTACGCCTTATTTGTAATTTATTCAAAGATTTTTAAAATCCCACGTATAGTTTTAACACCATTCAAATCATGTAATTTGTATTTATAAAATTGAAATTTAGTGAAGTTGTTCAATTAATTATCAAATTTCTGGCAGGTTTTTATCTTTAATTTCTATTTGTAGTGTTAGTATAAATATTATAAATAATGCTTGGTTATCACTCTAATATCAAATTAATAAGTCACCGGGAAACAATCTTATTTAGATATATTATAGTATATGTTTTTAAAATAAAAAAGTTACTTTATTCAATTGAATGAATGTGTAGTTTTCAAATCTGATAATAATATGTATCAAGTATTTTTAGTGAGTTAAAGTTTCAAAAGAAAGAAAAATAATTTTATATATTTTTATGATAAAGTTTCTCCAAGAATAAATAGGTTTATTAATAATTAAGAGT
>JAGVSQ010001311.1:0-30201 GCA_022683975.1 Rhyacophila evoluta | reverse complement strand
TACATTATCAGAATAGGATCTGTCTAACTTACTTGGTAGACACTCTCTTTTCCTTGTGTTTATATATATTTGTTGTAATTCTTTCTTTATTATTTTAATATGTTTTTGATATTTTCGTCATAACTATATGTTTATCGTGTTGTTAACGTATTAACCTTGTAGTTTGTAATGTAACAGCATGTTGTAAGTAAATAAATAAAAATAAATATCACACGTCAAAAATTGTATAATAATCACTGTCATTAAATCAAATTTCATGTATTTTTTTCTTAAGCTATCCAATCAAACTAACATTTTCAATGTTCACATTATAAAAAATAAGGAATTTGATGATTAAGAGAAATCTTTTCATCTCTGTGTGGTGCAAGAGGTATTGCTTTATCATAAGTAATATTTGATGTATAAATCTAAGTATGAGTGTATAAATACATGACGTATGTTGGAAATCCAAAACAGGAGCGAAGTTGGCTGTAAATTTCTGTAAACGATGATTGTTTTGACATAGTTAAACTGTTTGAAAGTTTCTGTATGAACTGATAATATTGTATTGCACACTCTTGTCATATGATTGTTTTAACCCTTTCCTAGATATCATTATATATATATATGAAACTAGCGTTAAACAACTGTTTCCATCTTTTTTGAAAACTAAAAAGATGAAAATTTACCTATGATTCTTATTAGATATCTATCTACTGATACTTCCATACATTTTTTAAAAATAAATCCTTTCGAAATGATTTATATTACAGTATAGTTCAGTTTAGTATCTTAAAAGGCTGCTAAAACTATCTACAGAATGTACTTAGTTGAGCTACGAGATGCTTAGATGACTTGGGATGACGTAAGAATACTATCAGGCGACAGGAATTCTTGGAAGTGACGTATGGTTTCCACATATGCGATTTAGGGAGCGAATGTATACGAAAAAAAAAGTGATAAAGGTGTTTTATTAAAATCATGCTTATTACTATCAAGTTGAATTTAGCGTAATATGCGCAGGTATGTGATTACATTATTTAAGACTTGATTTTCTTACAAGGAATATATCAATCAATATGCGACACAGCATTATATACATACACACGATATATAAATCAAATCCAACATCTTTCTCTCCTTCTATTAAAAAAAATCATGTCATGTGTATAGTACTGCCTTCAGGTTGTATTTGAAAGTATTAAGATATGTTATCATGATACTAGATGAAAAAATCTATCAAGTTATTCATTAGGTAACATAGAGGTTCTCCTATTCAGAGAATGCGTGTTCGATTCTCACATCTGCCGGAATTTTACAAATCCTAAAATGTATGACTGGCTACCTATCGGGTTGAGCAATTGTCTGAAGAGAAATTCTCGCAAGAAATAATCTGTTAAGACATGTCTTCACATTGAGGAGATCTATATACTCCACATTCAAAGTCATGTATATCTTCACTCTATGTAAATCTATATCTTTTTGAGAGAACATAGTTAAAAAATGACCAAGGGGTTTCAATTCTTTAAAAGGCAATTCCATTTCGCTAAAACTCAAAAGGAACATTTTTAACAAGTAATTTTTGTATATAAAATCCGCATGGCATATTTTTAAATATTTTCAAGATATTTTAAATTGATTTTTTCCACTGGTTTACATGTTATATGTTACTTTACTACAAAAAATACTTGTTCAAAATCTTCTTCTTTAAAGTTTGTCGTAGTAAATAAATTCATTTTGGAAATGCCCCCGTCCTATGTACTCATGGATTTTAAATATACTATGACACTTTATGTTAAATTGTTGATGCCTCATTTGAGGTGTATCCATTTATTTTTGTATAATGCATTACTATAATAGTTTTATTATTATACATAATTTGAAATCCTTTTTTAGGATTTTGATTAAAATTCTTAACGGCTGAATTTGATACGCATAATTTTTGATTCAGAATAAATATAACATAGTAGACGTTGGAAGTGGTTAACACTTTCAGTTCACTGTCTCATTACTTGCTAACTCGCCACTGTGAACATTACAATATTACATTTGCTGAAATGGAATATTTCTCTAACCCATTCCAAAAACGTGTTTGTTAGCTAAGCCGGTTTAGTGTGAGAGTATTCCATAATCATTTATTTACTCGCAGTTAGCAATAATTTAATAATAAAACATGTTAAGCGAAGATTATAAACTGTACTTCTGAGAGATATTGAGTTGTTTTAGTTCACCCACCAGGATTTAAATTAAATAACAAAGTCATCACAAATCAGTAAAAATATCGCTACTTAAGGTTAAATATTATTATTTATGAATTTAGGTAAATTTTCTACACTGCCATCTAGCGATAAACCACGATAATAGCAATTTACAAAAAATTGATTTTGCGAAATTTTTATTTTGTTGTATTATTTGTATTACTAACATTATATTTAAACTAAACTAATAAAAATTATAGAAGCAAATATGTATGGATGTTATCTTACACATTGTTAACCCATACACAAAGATAATGTATGCAGTAGTATGCTGTTAAAGTCCGTGTATTTTAGTTGTATTTAATTTTTTGTGACATAGAAGTCGCCATTTATTAAATATGTTATAATATTATAGAGATGACCTAGCATTCATTTTGGATTTTATACCATAGTTCAATATTTTTTTAAAAAACCTGAAAGTTAACATTAAATTTAACACATAACGTGCTAATCAATAACTGAATATCTTATTCAATCTTCTGGTGACTCAGCATTTTATAAAAATAATAAATCTATCAATGAAAACAAAAAAAAATGGCAGGTTAGTAGATTAGTAGATTTTTGTTGATATTATTATTTATGAAATACATAAAATATAAAAATTAAAACACATTTGACAAATTCAATTAAATAAAATTTTATAAATTTTAATGAAAATACTTCTTTTACGACAAACCGTCATCAAATTTCATGGGTAATCCAGTTAGAGAAAGATTCGCCCATTTATTTTGCCAGACAATTGAGCCGATTGAGTATCTTGTTTTTCACGACAAATAAAAGCTTAGCTCTTAGGATTTTCGCGGCGACACACGACAAACGGAAGAGCTTTTTTCCCATCAGCTGTATCTTATATATAGATACTATGTTTTATCAGGCTGCTAGTCTCCTATCATATTTTCATACATTCTCTAGTGCACTCCAAGCTAGATTTAAAAAAACTGTTTTTGCTAAAAAAGTTTCCAAATATATTTCTTGACAATTTAGAGTTAAGTTCAGTTAAATGAATATTTACTGTCTTCAAAACAGCAATTTACTTAACGAGTTAATTGTTATTTTCAAATAGCATTAGACTTGGAAGACACACACAATAAGAAAACCTTTTTTATGGAATCAGCTTTTAATTCTTCATTGTTTGTCATTATTCACTATTGGGCAATATTTGAAGCTTAGAAATATATAATGCATATTTTATATTTAAATTTTTATTCACAATGATTTTTTTTATTACTAAACAACATTTTTATTATATCAGATTCAAACGTGATGTACATTATACACATCTACAACATATCAACATTATTATAAACTCTTATACCTGTTGACATTATTTGTTCACTAAAATTGATTATTAGCGTTTGCTACCCCATTAGGCATTCAATTCTGCACATTAAGATCAAAACTTGTTATTTATCTGCTAAATTAAAATACACAACATGTAAAACTTCTTCACTCTGAAAGTTACTATCAATATTATAGCTGAAGCAACGAGCTTAGCGCCAACGTCTTTTTGACTAATTTATGCGACGGTATGTTAAAGTTGTATATTTTTTTTGAAAAACCAAAAATGTTGATTTAAAAACAAGTATTTTTCTCAAATACCGATGGTTAGGTAGTTTGACTTTAGGGAGGCATGTTACATAAAAAGTAAAGAAAAGCTGAGACTTGTGCTTCAAACACCTATTACGGCTAGAGCTTTTTAGCATCATTATTTTACCAGCAGGATATTGACATACAAAAGACAGTAGGGTACTAACTATCAAATTAAGCTAAGGGATTCTAGCATGACGTAGAAGAATGCAAACACGTTTTTTAAATGTCCATATCTTTGAGTTTCATAGAGATTACACTACCAAATGATATGATATTTAACGAATAAAACGTATTAAAGCACATAATGTAGACAGCTGTTAAAACTTGGAAAAAATTAACTTCAATCAATAAATATTTAATGATGTCGCTAGTAAAAAATAAATATTTCAAACAATGGTTTTTACTAAAATTATTTGCCATAAAGGGGGAATTATTCATTGCTATTCGGGATATTTTTATGCGAGCAAAAAGATAAAATAAACCCATTCACCGTGGGGATATCTCATAGCTGAATGATCGGCGCATGGTCTCCAGGGGATATTTCAATTACGCAGTGCTTTATTATTCAAAAGTTTATGAGAAAAGCTCGCAAAACATGGCGTATGGGAGTATTTTATAGTGGTCTATTAATCGCGATACGTATAACTTTATATTGAATGAGACGAGCTTTCATGAAATGTGTTTATGGCGTAGACTGGATACACGCTAAAACATTATTTTATTTATGAATGCGTTGATTATCATTAATTTGATAGATTATTTTGAGTGCATTCTGCATTCATGTTTTTTCGTCATTTCTATCATAAAATTTTAAGCACTAATGTATAATTAAGAACAAAAAATTCCGTCGCTGTAACCAAGATACTAACGTACGTGCTTTGGAGCCGGTAGTTGCAGTCTCCATAGCTGCCGGATTTTCAAAAGTCAAAAAAACGCTGAGAAAAATACCTAGTGAGTTTATCAATAAACGCAAAAAATCAATTGACAAATATCTTTGTGGAGATGCTCCACTTAAAGATCAGTATTATTATATTTACTATAATAGTATAAACACAAATGTCTAAAAACAGAATATATTTATAAGACAGTGAAATTAAAATTCCACTTAAGTTCATAAAAATATGTATTAATTAAGAACACCCATACATTGAATATGTCTCCCCGGTTAGCGCAGTTGATAGCCTGCGTGCCTACCAATCCGGGGAATGCGGGGTCGATTCCCCATCTGGTCGGATATTAAAAATCTGAAAATGCAGGACTGGATGCCCATTGGGTTGAGTAATTGTCTGACTTGATTTGACTTAAAATAAGCCCTCAAGACGTCTTCACATTATTCCATATACTCCACTTTCGGAGTGGATTTCTTCACATTGTGTGGATCCATATGCTGCACTTTGGGAGCGAACATGGTATAAAAAAAATACACACATGTTTAAATCTCTATTTTATGAAGATTCATCTAGAAATCATATCAGTTGTAAGTACATTTTTTTCATCCCATTGGACAATCAAATCTGCATACTCACATTTTTAAAATATATATGCATCTAGAGCAGAGGTTCTCAACCTTTTTGTACCCTAGAGCACATTCTAAAATATCGGTAGGGTGGCGGGCACCACTTATTTTTAATCGACAAACTCCTTTCCATAACTTCTCATTTTCCCATAATATGATAATATAATAAGAATAATAATAATTCTGTCTCGGTTGAATAGTGGCGGGCACATTTGAATCGTTCCGCGGGCACCATGGCGCCCGCAGGCACAGGGTTGGGAACCTCTGATCTAGAGTATTCGAACTCACATGCTTTGTTGCCACAGTGTGCGCATTATTTGATGAGCTATCGAGTAAAGAACGTTTATTCATTGATCTTTTATATGTTAAATCATTTGTTTTATTTATGCTTTATTTCCCTAATTTCTAAAAAAATTTTTACGTTGAGGATAAATAAGGAATATTGGTTGCCTTTGGTGGAAAACTACATAAACACATCGTGAACGGCCAACTCAAACGAAATGAATTTTTCACACAAGCACTTTATTTATCTAACGCCTGAATACTACTTTACAGTATATATTATGATTAATATATTGCTTATAAAATAAATAACTCTTGAGAACACTTACATGCCTATAAATTTGATACTCCAATTACACTCACAACCCTTGTAAATAATATATATATATGTATAAATAAATATAATTATATTAATAGTTATATACAACTTCTGATTGTGTTAACCGCTTCTCTCGGTACAATAAATTAATAGTAAACTGGAATAATAATAACAATAACAATCATATAATACCTCTAGGCTGTTATTGTAAGTGTTAACAAACCAAATAGTCTAGCACATATAGCCAACTAATTAAGCTATGGTAACATTATAATAGATATCATAATAGCAACAAAAAAGGGGAAGTCCCTTTCCTGGAAGATAATATTTTAAAAAGAGTATGATGAGTTTTGGAAGATATGTTAATTAAAATAGGGAAGAGTGGGCATTTAAATAAATGTAAATTAAAAATTATAAATGTAAAATTATAACGTGGAAAAAGCTCTGTAAAAATAAAAGGCGGTGGAAAATTTTTAATAGACGATTTGATATAATAAGAAAAATTTCACGTCAAAAGTGTATCTGAATATCTTGATCCGTTTTTTGAAAGATGTGTATTATGATTTATAAAAAGTATAAAACTTTTATTAATATTTAAATAATATGGTTTTAAAAAACAATAAAAAAATGGTTTGAAAAGTTATTACTTCTATGATAACTACAAACTTTTTAAAACATATATTTAGTTCTGAGCAAGAAGCATTCACAATTTTTAAATTTACATGTAAATTTATGATAAAGAATTCGCCTTTTGGTATCTTTAGTATTTTTATAGTAATAAAAGAATGAATTTGTAATAATTAAATTACGCTTAAATGAAACTGTGGTGGAACACCATTATTATTAAATAATGATATTTTGGTTTCTTATCGTGGAAGTTTTTAATATTTGAAATCCAGCTGTATCTAAAATTAGTTAACTTTTTTGAAATTGATAATCTTTATACGAGCTTTGACTTCCTGAATTTTCAAGCGATATTTATCTTAGCAATGGGTTGAAATATAATGATAACAGAGTGTATAAACAAAACCTTAAAATAGTGCAAAATTCGAAGTTTAAAAACAAATTTAAAATATCACACATTTAAAATTTGAATCGATTTTCAGTGTCCGCTCAGAATGTTTTGCTCTTATCTTAATTTACGAAACATTTACTAAGTTTTATTTTGTATTTACTGGAAAAAATTTTGACTGGATATTCTATCTAGATATAGGTAGTCTCAGCATACTGACGAGGAGTTTATCAACGTAAATTTTAACACAATAGAAACCTTTATAGTGATGGTGTTCTATAAAGCAATCATATCGTATCGATGGTAAATTTACTGAAAGCTCTCTCAATTTTAGACAAGAGAGGCTTTCAGAGGGATTGAGATGGAAAAAGTGGCAATATAAGCCTCTTGCCATATAGAGGTCCACGGAAACCCGATTCATTAAATTCACACTATCATTAAAGAAAATAATAATTTTGGTAAATTCATTTTCGAATTACATTGAAGTTGCGTCCCATTATTTTTATTAAATAAGGAATGCATCAGTCAGTCTAAAACTTTTAAGAATTCATATTTTTACTTATCAGTGGGTAAGAGGTAAGCGTGAACTCTCCGATACTGGAAGCTAAGGCTCGAGCCTTCCAACTGCTAAAGATTTAAAAATAATAAATAGAGTAGAACTGCCTATTCGATGAATAGGACAAAAATTGGAGTGCTAAATAACTTTTTTTTATACCATGTTTGCTCCCAACGTGGAGCATATGGATCTACACAGTGTGAAGTCATCCACTCCAAAAGAGGAGTATATGAATCTCTGCAATGTGAAGACGTCTTGGCAGATTATTTTTCATGAGAATTTTTGTCAGACAAGTACTCAACCCAATGGTCATCCAGTCCTGCATTTTTTGGATTTTTAAAAATTCGACAGATGTAGGAATCGAACCTGTGTTACCTGGATCGCTAGTCGCGCACACTAACCTCTACGTTACTGGGGAGACACGTATTGTCTATGAATACGGAAATGTTCAATACATTTTTAAAAGCTTTTATAAAAGCATTCATAGACGGAAAAATATTTACAAAATACCGTGAGTTTTATTTGAATTGTATGAAATTTTAATGATACTGCATCAGGACTGGTGCCTTCGTGAAAGGGTACTGTTTTGAAATGGATGGCATTTATAAGCGGAAACGGATGTGACGGAAGTCAAACTATCTATTACGACACGGTAGAAGTTATATTTTTGAAATGTTTAAAATCTTTTAGAGCATGCACTTTGTTTATTGTTTGTCTAACCGTAGTTGTTTATATATAATACATAAAATATATGATATTTCAAATTCTTGCACTTCCACCAGCCACCACCACGTCTCCTTGCCCGATATATGGAAAAATAACGTGGCGTAAGTCATCAATCCTCTTCATCATACAAAGAATATCACAGAAACACTTTTGACTGTCACACAATACAGTGTTTCCCAAACTTTTTCACTCGGCGATTTTGTGGTGTTAAAAAAATATTCACCACCACATATTTTTGATGTTAGTGATCAACAGCAAAAGTTAAAAGTAATAATTTTTGAATTAGTGGATTGTAGCATTGTTGCTTAGATTAGTATTGTTGAAAAATGTCTCATACTTTTTTTTTACTTTATTTACAGTTTGTGCAAATATATACGCATGTCTAGTATAACTACGTAATTGTAGTGATTTTTTTTTGTAATTTTTATTTATAAATAAAAATAATAAATATTCGTTTTCATTGTAATTTTCATATACTTTGGTTACTGAAAATTTTATAGAGGTCAATAAAAACTTGATTTAGTCTACAGAGACTGTGTTTTGTACACATATCAGTGTACTTCATTTACTTGCTTTTCAAAAACGATAAAAGTTCGAATTAAGTTTTCCTCGTATACAGAAATATTTCTTTATTCTCTAGCAAATGCTTCATAACTCTCCGGAGAACCAAGGACTCTGATTTGTGAAGAACTTATGAGGTTACGTAGGATTTATATTCAGAACCTATTATTATAAATTTCTACCATTACTAACTATTTATAATAAGATGCTATCATGTTTGGCATCAGACGCCATTTTTTTAACTAATAGAATAGTATTTATTATCTTTAGTAATGAATGGCCAACCAGCCTGACTAATTGATAAATAGATTAAAAAGCTCGTGTATTTAAATCGTTATATATTATGTATAAAGAAGTATATTGTACTGTGGAGTAACACCCAATATTTTTCTTTAACATTTTTTTTTAATAAAAAATTATTCCATAAAAATGGCGTGTTTTTCTTTATTTTAAATAACTCTATTATTGTTTAAATATTTCTTTATTTAACTAAATCTCCATTTATAATATTATAATACATAGTAATTCACAATATTCAAGATTATGTCATATAATAATATGAATGCTATACGCACAGGGAAAATATAATTTAATTTTTAATAGTGAAGTTACAATCAATATACTTACTGACGAAATACATTATAAAATGATTTACATTTTTTATACTATGCCCGCTATGAAAATGACCATATGAATATCAACAGAGTGAAGATGACCACTTTGTGGTTCTCCGCATTATCAAAACTTATTTTGACATATTATTCACGGGAATCGATTTATCAGCCATTTGCTCAACCCATTTGGGCATCCAAAAAATCAGGAGCTCTCTGAATCTTTCAAAGTGTGCACGCTTACTCTAAATCTTATAATTCTTCTCGAAATTATAATTTATCGTTTTTATAGTTTATGCAAGTAAACATATAATGTAATTTCCTCCCCGAAATTATCGCTTCTTGTTTTTCCCCCATTTAGTATGTAAAAACACCTAAATCAATATCGTGTACTTCAATCACGTTGAAAACAAAATTCTGAAAAATTTTGCGGCCCCCACAAGAATCCTACGACCCCCTGAGAGGGCGCGGACACAGTTTGGGTAGCTCTGATCTAATCAATTGCTTATTATTTATAGATTGACATTTATAATACACGGTTTTATGCGGAAGAGGCGTTCTTTTAAATTATGTAAGAGAACACTAATGTCTACATTAATCTTCAAGGCCACTGAGTAAATATGCTGTCATGGGACATACAATTATTCAAAATAGTCCAACTTGGCATCATGCATTGCTCTCGAGACTGGTTGGGCATATTATTCAAATTGTAATTGACTTTAATCACTTTCATTATTGTGTTATGTTAAACGATACTGAAAAAACACCAGAGTCATGTTCACTTGATACTATCTAACCGCAATTTGTAAAATATTGTCACATTTCTAAAAAATATATTTTTTCAAACTCTTGAGACAATTATTAGTTTGATTCTGAATATTAAATAAGGATATATTTCACTCATAAAAAATAGCCAACCAAATACTACAGTAATAGGTAGACTATTATAAATATAATATTATCTATATATGGTAGCGTAGAGGTTAGCGTGCGTGCCTAGCAATCTGGGAAATGCGGGTTCGATTCTCACATCTGTCGGATTTTTAGAAAATCCAAAAATGCAGGACTGGATGCCCATTTTCTGACAAGCAATTCTCGTAGAAAAATAATCTGTCAAGACGTATGTACATTGCGGATATCCATATACTCCATTTTCGAAGTGGATATCTTCACAATGTGTAGATCTATATGCTACACTTTGGGAGTAAACATGGTATAAGAACAAGAGAATTACATACGTTTATAGTATGGTGGCCAATTGACAAGTAAACGCGCTTCGGTATCAAAGTTTACATATTCAAAACTCGTTGGATTGTAGGATGTATGTATTAAAATACGAAGATTTAAGACCGTAACAAAATGGATTGAGGAGTTAGCTGACAACTAATCCTAGTAAAAAGTAATATGCCAAGTCTTCGCGTTATAGAAACATGTGTTACATATTCTTAGAAGACGGAGCTTAACTGTGTGCACGCCAACGACTCACTGATGAGTCGGGGCGATTTTTTCTCGTAAACGTACAATATTCTAGATCTGAAACATGGTTTCGACATTAACTCATTAATGCATAAGCATGGCACGCGATGTCACACCAAAATAGATTTAAATATTGTAAGTCAAATTATTTTTCGTGCATTTTTTAATATTTCGAAAATCTTTGGCGTACAAGGCAAGATAATATATATCGCGACTGGCAGTTAAAGAATTAATTATATAATATTCCGTCAGAATATATATGCGACACAGTGGCGTAGGTGCATATTCAGCGCCCTAGAGCAAGTAAAACCTTGTTGCACTCCCTTAATTCTCTGACAAAATTTATTTTCCATCGGAAACAATATCGCATCCTTTATAAAATTATTCAAAACTTTCTCGTTTTTTTTAAATGTGCGTTCTGCTTTTTATATTATCTAAGTAATGAAAAAATCTATAATAGCAAATGTATCATGATGTGGGACACATACCAAATGAATGCAGAAGAAAGCGTTATAAAACATATAATAATATTGTCATTCTTAGTAAGATTTGTTATTTTATTTAATCATACTTTGAATTGAAAAAACTAGCTAAGATAAACATTTGATTGATTATACTACCAAGATTTGTTTAGTTAAATCACTAAAAATAAGACAATACTATTAAGAAAGTCTAAATTAAACCATTCGTCCTATTTATATTAAATTAATCTGGGGCTAGGGAGAGACAACAGTGAAAAATTCAGGTTATATTTCGGGCGCAAAAGATATACTTAAATGAAAATTGAGCAATAATCCATTAATTACATAAACAGAGGAAAAGCGTATTGCGATTAATCTCCACTTGTTATTTCTACGGGCATTACGCCTCTCGTCTTTTGGGACATTTTCTTGCGCGTTTTAAATTCAAATTACGACAAATGAGGTTAATTTTTCACGGTCGCCATCTTGCCGACCCTCCGGCGGGCGTCAAGGGGAAACGGGCACCCTCTTAACGTCACATCCGGTTACTGTGATGACTCTACTCGCCGGAAATCCTACACAATGCATATATCCGGAATGAGGTACTCATGCAACTGTCCACTTAAGTTATACAGACCGTTATTATGTTGGTAATATACAATTATCATATTTGATATCAGTATACTAACCACATTCTTTATTTAAATAAAACTCTATTATAAATTATTACGTTATGACTTATTTACCATAAATATTTACTCCATTGTAAACTCATAATGAAACTTTAATTTAAAATGCTGTTTTAGTGAGTTATTAAATTATAGGGATACGTTTATAATACTATTCGTAACGAGTAGATAAAAGAATGGACTAATTATAGTACTGATAAAGTAAAGCTGCGACCCTGGACCTGGCCCGGCTATATGTTTCGAATGCCTCAAGAGAGTCTTAACCTGACCATCCTTTTTTTCAAATTGACCGGTTTTCGGTATCCAGAAGGCTGTTAAATACTATCTACAAAATATATAAAGCGGTGTTATGGATTAAAGGTCTGATCTGGGAGGGCGCATTCCTGCTAATGGGCGACAAAGATTCTTGGATGTAACATGTGGTGTTCATATAATCCACTTTGTGAGTGGAGAGGGATTAATAATAAAAATAAGAGTTACCATATACACGAAACTTCAAGAATAAGTACTCATCAAGTCTTTCATAAATATCTAATTAAGTATCTACTAGTTTAGAGATAATTGAGGAAAAGTAGGATAAGAATGACTCAAGTTATGGAGTATGCCATTATTTTAGTACGGGATTACTACAGTTGGAGTTAATTATTTTGCCAATTAATAAATAAAATATTCTTAATCGATTTTTTTTAAATAAATCCAAAAAAGGTCTAAAGTGAGGTGGAGCTTTACTGCACACAAATAAGCTTAAGAAAAGCTCGAAACCATTCGACATTTAAAAATTTCTGCATAAAATTTTTTTTTTTTTTTAAACCATGTTCGCTCCCAAACTGGAGCATATGGATCTACACAGTATGAAGATATCCATCCCGAGTGGAGTATATGGATCTCCGTAATGTGAAGACGTTTTGACAGTTTATCATTTTACGAGAATCGTTTGTCAAACAATTACTCAACCCAATGGGAAGAATATTTATTTATAACCTGGGTTTATTATATAATCATCTTCAAGTTGTATTCATCCGAATACGTACAAGAATGAGACCTACCTTAGTATGCAAGTTATCTATTAAATATATTTATCACTCATATGAAATCGAATAAATAAACTATTACTTATTATATTTGAGTGATCTATTATTTATAAAGAAAAATACCTAAATATCCTTCATAAACATATAATATTATATAGTATTTAAAATAAATGAATATATTTGATATAAAATAGGCGGTGTATACAGATTTCTAAAATGTTAAGAAATAAAAATTATTACCAAGTCCACTCTGAAATTAGAGCATATCGAGCGTAGTGCAAATACTCTGATAATATAATGAATCTCCGCAGAAAAGTGCTCAAACCAATGGTAATGTAGTTCTGCAATTTCGGATTTTTTAAAAGACGCGCACGCTTTCTTTTCAGCTACTGGGAAGGCAAAACAATGTAAAGATTTATTTATAAAATATTATTTCTAAAATAAAATTCTTTTTAAAATTATAGGTCTATCAATCACTTAGCACGTTACAACACTATGTTGTACGGTAAAATTGCTAACGATATATTCATTTGTATACTAACGTGGGACCTGAATCTGTGTCTAGTACCCAGTAATAGATTCATAAGTGCGATATTCCAGTCAATTCTTAAGCTTCAAGATTATATTCAACTTGAAAAAGGAGGAGAAACATTAAATATTTACCTGTCAGTCTTCGAATAACAAATATAACC
The DNA here is from genome assembly GCA_022683975.1 of Rhyacophila evoluta. Classification (NCBI taxonomy): domain Eukaryota; kingdom Metazoa; phylum Arthropoda; class Insecta; order Trichoptera; family Rhyacophilidae; genus Rhyacophila; species Rhyacophila evoluta. The sequence continues at coordinate 16,442 of JAGVSQ010001311.1, read as the reverse complement.
TCTTCGGTTATACGTGATAATTGATAATAAATCGAATCAGAGGCAATAAATTCGTAATCCTATTATACCGTCTTATAACTTGTGAGATCTCAATTTAGTCGAGAGATGTAATATCACATCGCTACGCTCCCAATACAATATGATTAACACAATAATAGATGAGTTCGTAAGAACATATTATTATTCAATTACAACATTGTTTGAAGAACAGCGAAATTTGAGATGAATTAATTATAACACTTAAGGTGTAATATACAACAAAGTGAAATAATATATTATTTCTATCTATAATGGCAACATAATTAATTTTGATTTATGTGGATCAATTTACAATATTTGTACCATATTTAATCTATGTCTAAAATTAAATTATTATTAATATAATCAACTTATTTCGGTTGGTAGTTATTTACATCAAAAACAACAATATTTAAAAACAATGAATACTTCAGCCTTATAGAATAAGTAATTAATCTTTAGCAGGAAATTTGAAATCTGTAACCATTCCTAAAGGCTGCTATTTGAAGGGTATAGTATCATAACTCAAAACCTCCAGTGTGGTACAATTATGCTTTACGGTATGATCAAGCAATATTAATTGGCTAATCTCGAGAATTCCCGGTAGCATTTGTGTTTGTTTACTCATTTATAGTTTTCCGCGAAATTTTTATTTTTTTCCCGGAAAACGGGGGAAAATAACTATACGGCTGTGTCGTTTATATTTCTGTTCTTTTTTTGCTCTTGTAATGAAAATCATAAAACATTATTTTAAGCTTCCATAAAAATATCCAGTAAATGTTACTACCTAGGCTATATGCACAGTTTATACTTTTTTGTCATTTCAGCCAATGTGAAAATGTCCACTGTATACTGAGTATATTAATTTACACAAAATAAATATCTCGATAATGACAGACTTTTTCACAAGCATTGATTATCGGCCAATTACATATTACATAGAAAATTTTACACTACGTGAGAATCAAACTTGCAACTTTCGGCAACGAAGCCCGCGTTTATCTCTTGACTACTGGACGGATACACTTCATCTAAGTATTATATATAAAATGTTCATAAAAAATGTCGATGATACTATTATATAATATTTGAATTATTAACCATTAAATAAACCTTTCCATAATCATAGTATGCACTTAGCATTTGAGTAATTTGCACATAAGATGAGCTGATAATGAGGTACAGAACGCATGATTGAGTGGGCGAAGAAAACGATCTCATGATAAAGATAATTTGATAATGGTTATGAAGCCCACTATGGACTATGGGATAAACAAATAAGAATTAATTGTGAGTACATTTTAATAGAAAATAATATTCATTTACAACAACTACGGGTGACATTTCGGAGTCGGTGAAAAAATTGTAAACATAAAAATCATTGCAATCATTATAGGGAGAATGTATTCTATTATATCCACTTTGACTTTAAAAGCTTACGTATGTAAAATTTGTAATTCAGCTTTTAAGCACTTTGCTTGGTAATATTCCTTTCGACTAATGTCATCCTCCTAAAAAGAGTCATTTTTGAGAAGAAATCAGTACCCTTCAGTACTTTACTCAATATTGGAAAACTTCAGTTGCAAACTTACAGAAAAATAATATTCTAGATAACCACATATTTTTATTAAATAAATGTACGCAGAATATGGTGACTGTCTTCTTCTTTTACCTATAAAATGTTTTATAAAACATATTCTAATATATTATATATAAGTCAAAATAGTATGAAAATTGTCCCAAATTTTAAAACTAAAACTTTTTTAAACCGCTTTTTGTTCGATAAGTGTATTATTTAAAATAATAACTTTAAAATCTTCACAGAGCTTCACTTGAAATTCAATCCATGCTAGATTAAGCGTCGTAAAACTTAAAAAAATGAAAATTTATTTATTGAATAAGCTTATATCTAACGCCGGCGTAACTCTAAGACAAAAAACCATAAAATATTCCAAAAGTTGTTGAATTTGAGAAAAACTTTGCTTTTCCCACTCAGGGAAACCTCGTCGTGTTCAGTCGATTAGAATTTTTCCAACACAATGACAAACCCGCCTACCAGGAAGATAGAAAAACCTCTTTTATATTTATAAAATTTTCCGCACAATATTTTGACATGGGTAAAGAAAAATAATATATCTTTAACATAATACATCAGTCTTGTAATAACAATATAAAGGAGGAAAAATAGATGAATAGATTATATGGTGAGGCGCATTTTTTCTCATATACTTGTATAGAGTCGGGTAATTGGACTTTTTTATACACATTGTCTGAAAATTTAATGTCACAAAAACTCACAAAATGTTGCCAGCACGCAATATTTAAATACAATTAGTTTTTTCCAAGATTTTTTCTAATCTCCTTACCCATGAGTTATAAAAAGGCTAATTTAAAAGTATTTTAAACGCAAATTGCGTTGGGAACATTTTAATAATATAAATTAGAAACACAAATTGCTTTAAATTATGTCACTAGTAAATAAATATTTATGTTTATACACTTTAATATGAAATATTCTTATTTATCATTAAGTTTGTCTAGTATTAATCATAATTTTAATAAAAATTCAACTATGTGCATTACAGTTGTTCGCGTAATATAATAAATAAATGCATTGAAATTTTTTTCTAAAGAATGATTTTTTTTGTAAATTAGGGTCAATGATAAATGTTGGTGATCGTTACGAGAACTAATAGTCTACCTAAGTAAGGAATCTGTATTTAATTTTTCACTATCGCGATTTAAATGCTACATAGTGGCAAATTTTGCGTAATTTTTAATTCCAAAATACCAAAATAAAAATAAAGATTTGACTAATTTTGACGTACGACTGACAATGATAATTTTAGAAGTGAAACAGAACAACAAAATTATTGGAAATTTCAAAATTCAGTCAGCTTGTGATCTGAAATTTTATCTCTTAAATAATTTAACATATTGATGTTCCTTATTATCCATTTAAAGCCTTTGAAATGTATTGATATATTTTAAATTTTTGATGTTTTTTTTAAATAGTAAATAATTTTGAAAATTTTTTAAACTCATGCTTTATAAAGCTTTATAAATACAATTTATCCCAAATTCTTCAAATCTATATTCTTTGCTAAAATTTGTTAAATAATATTAAATCTGTATATATAGCCAACATCGTTGCTTTTATTAATAATTCATGTTAACCTAACCCAACCCAACCAAACCATTTCCCCCATTCTTTTTTAATTCCCTCGCCACCATAACAATTTAACGCGCCACTGGATGTATTTCTTATATAATAATATGAAAGATAACTTCCTAATAACAAAAAAATACGTTTATTAACTGGGAAATATAGAAATAAATACATTCTTATGAATAAATAAACTTGAAATGATTGGAAAGGATACTAATATTCAATAAACTAGAATATTTACTTTGTAATTATGGGATTTTAGCCCGTAACCACTGTTATCGAATCCTGGTATATATTATATTGTAATATTATTGCGAATTGTAGAATATATAAATTATTTTAAATACTACAATTAGAGAATCTCTTTGCTATAACTTATACAAGTAATATATTATTTTCTCTCTGGAAACTTTATTCTGGTTATAATTAAGTGTTGCTAATATATGAACGATATTTTCACTAATGATAATTATGGTATAAAGATAAGCCACTTTATCTTGGAAAAGTGCCCACAGTAGCTTTTACCCCTTTTATAAGTCAACAAAATTAGCTCGTTACGAATTTATGCAATTATTATTATACTTCCATAACAAACCCAAAAGTATAATTTAGAATCACTAAGAAAATACAACTAAATTCAAATATATTTTTTTACTTTATAAATGAATTTGGGTTGGTATAAATATGATTTCCAAGCATCATTTTTAATGCTGGTAGTATTAACCTAAAATAATTATTATGTTAAATATAATTCTTTGAAATCACAGAAAATCTAAGCACACTTCCTCAAGAGCTCTAACTTACTAACCTAATCTAATATAACCCAACCTACTCTCACAATGTCCTTTAATTCTTCTCAAGCCGAGTTAACTCGCCACGTCAATGGATGTATCATATTACTTATATCAGACAATTATTATTTTTTAATATAAGCAGATCGACACCGTTCATAAGTTGGACAATTAAGCAGACCAAATATGCGAGCAAATAAACCTAAAAAATATTAATACCTACATAAAATAGACTAGAATATTTGTAATCATTCATTTAATTTGATAGTAACTGTGGGATTCGAACCCATAATTTCGGTAAAAAAATGAAAGCGCTTACTTCTTGGCTAAAAAGCAAGGAGAATCCAGAGATGTAAAACTGGATGCACTCAAAATCTGTCACGATAAATCTTTACATTGAAGAGATCCGTGTACTCTATTGCTGGTGTAAAATTTTCAAACTTCGAAAATCCGCACGCTCCACTTACAGACCAGACGAAATATCAATATCTTGATTATTACTTGATATAAATATTAAATTTACCGTAAAAATAGACACATCAAATCCTTAAACTACCTTTTCCAATATAGTGGATAAATATATATTTCTTTAAAAAATAATTAAATTTTAATAATATTTAATAATTATGTATGACTTTAACATGTGTTACAATACAGCAGATATATTAAAATGTAAGAGAAACCACAGTAAGACCGATTGTAAGGACGAAATGGATGGATGGTAGGTGGATATTTCATATGTTATTTGAAAATGACAAATAAATAAAGCGTTTCAATATGAAACTTAACCTTATAATAAAGCTTAGAAAACTCTTAGCTTTTAAGGTATAACTTCTTCTTAACAATAGTTTATACTTAGGTTATTCGATCAATAATATCCTAATAAAATTCCAATGTACGCACCTTTAGAAATTACCCTGTGAATCATATTCACTCGTATCATTAATTCCAAATTTTGGTTCTTCTAACTTATTATAAGTTCCACAATTCTACGAGGCTGAACAAGTGTGAAAGAGTATCAAGCTTAACATGTATAATTTTTTATCACAAATTTTATTTTATCTAATTCTGTTATATCGATTATGTTTTGCCAGAAAAAAAGTAATATTAACAATTTAAAGCAAAATCTTTATTCTTGAATTGTATATCTCATGGATTTACCTCGAATGTAGTATGCTAATTTAAAAAAAAACTGCCATTTAAGTAGTCGGAAACTCCTAACTATAATTGACTAAATTCTTTTGTCAATATACCCTAGATATTTTTTATAATGAGACTTTTCATAGTTTAAAGAAATGCAAAAGTACATACCAAATAAGTAAAACGACTCGCTGACAGCCGATCTTTCAAGAATAGTTTTCGTAATGCGGAGATCCTTATACGTATATGAATTGTTTTCTCTTTTATTTTTCTATACTTTTCAGAGTAAGCATGCTAAAAATACAGTTTATTTATATATCATATATTTTACTTTAAAAAAGTGAACAATTTACTAAACATTGACTGCGTAATTCAAAAACTATGTATCAGTGTATTTAAAAAAAAATATTCTGAATAAGTAAAAAAAAAAAATACAATTAAAGACAATAGTGTATTATTTTGAAAGGTTTTCTTGTGTGAAATAAGTGTAAATATTTGAAATATCATAAAGTTTTAACCCTTTTAAGTTACATCAATTAAAAATTAAACATTAAATGTATTAAAAAATATCAGATAATATCAGTAGAGTGATGTGCTCTATGAATGATTATTTAATCTAGAATCATTTATGTAAATATTTCATTAAAAATTAAATCATTCATGCTACAGCTATTTTTTTTCATTGGAAGTTATGTTAATAAGAAAATATTGGATGTATCAATATGATATATCATTGAAAGTGAAAAATATAAAAAAAATATTCAAAATATGTAAATTAAATTATAATATCTGAACTTCCCAGAGATAATATGAACTCCCAACGAGCACGACCTTTTCCGAATCTGGTTTAGAGTCGCAAGTTTGCGCAGCATCTCTCCGAACAATCTCCAATCCCCGGGAAAACTTTTATCCACGTAAAGTGAAAAGTTTCACATTTCGCACGCCAATCTCTTAATCTTTAGGTGCCGGAAAAAATATCTACTCACTTCCTTTCTCTACTCGCTTAATAGAAAAGTGTCTAAATTTCAATATAATAATTGAATTAGTCAATCTAAGAAGGATTATTTTTCGAATTTGATAAAAAATCAACGTAAATTTTATCAATAGCACAATAGATTAAAGGTTTTAAATAAAAAATGATTTTAAACCTAAAATCATCCGTAATTAAAAAGTTTTCTTACTTAATTATTTAACACCGTATTCTGATTTTTTTTACAATTTTACCTTTTAAATTTTTAAAAAGCTAAAGTAAAAAACGTCGTGAAAACTTCCATAAAAATAATGTGAATTTTTGTTCTTAAAATGTTCTGAATTTGCCAAAATGACTTCTCTATCACGGACGCATGTCGGATTTCAATTTACAGAAGTTAGGTTAGAAGGTCTAATTGCAACACAACGTTCTGTAAAGCTTTTTTATGGCATCTTTCGAATTGTCAAATCACAAAACACCCATTTTCGACAGTAACAATAAGCTTTCGTTCATGAAATTCAAATATATATCAAAATCCTTTAAGAATTCAGAAGGAGGACTTTTATGAACCTTTGGAATTTTACTTAAAGTAAAATGTGACGTTGTAAAACAAACAATATAAAATACCAGTATTGTCATCTAAAATTCAAAATAATTAAGCAAACGCGATTAAAATTACTTATTCAAACGGCGTTTCAACATATTCCTACACTAAATTAATCGTATTTTTTTTTAATCATGCTTATATTTATAGCTAGCTGTACCCGGCCAAGCGTTGCTGTGGCTCAGTCTGGTTAAAAATAATGCTACTGTTTTTCAAAAAAAGCATATTTTTAACTGTCACAGGTGTAAAAGCTATATAGTCATATATTTATAAAAACACGCACGTATTTAAATGCATCGTTTTGTCAAAATTATTAGTTAAAAGTTAAATTAAACTAAAAAAACTATTAAAAGCATTAAGAATTTTCGGAGATTCAAGATTTCGAGCAAACATTAACATTTTTATAAGCTTTTACTAAGATCTTTACTTATATGATATGTATACACAAGCAAACGACGTTACAATAAAAATTACCAATTTCTAATTATTTTTCTACATTTTATTTGTTACATTGTCGTTAAGACAGAAAATAAAAAATAAATATTCTCATATAATTTCAAATCCAATAAAACAAGCAAAATCACTCTTTATTTAATGAAGTTCAATTCAAAAACTTATGCGCGAAACTATTCAAAGTTTAGAACATTAAGAAAGTTTCGCAATCACTGTTTCAATGTATAATATTATTCCTGAGGTGGGTTCAAAAGTTGGTGAAAATATACAACCAAGTTCAACCGACTGCAAGCGAAGATGTATTCACGGATATACAAGACTAATACACACTCTTTCACATTATAAAATATCGTTTACATAAACACATTCAAAATAGATAATTCTTGTTAAATTACTTTTAATATATGGTAGGTCTTAAGTTGATATATTTCTATGATAATAACGCACAATAATTGCTAATATTAAGCACTTAGCGACAACGCGTAAGATATCTGCAATACCATTTATAAAGAAAGCTTTTACATAATAACACTCAAAGCTCGCTTTACAGATATGGAACGCAATTCGATAATAAATAATAAATTAGAACTGTGACATTCACTTGCCGTCTTGAACAATATGGTTATCAATTCAATATTATCCATCCAATTACTTTTAAAAAGGTTATCTAAATTCATATACCAGATTATGCTTCTATTTATATAATCAATATCAAATTTAAGATAAAATACATTCTGAAAATAAAATATATAATGCATATACAGTATACCGATAGGTTCGACGAATTAAATTCTAAACGAAAAATCATGTTCTAAATTATTTAAAATTGGTAAACTTCAATATGTGAGATCACTGTTAGCGAACTGGGTTTCGCCTTTCGGCATCTTCAGGCTATGTGGTTAGTGAGCGAACATATAACATACTTTATTATAAAAATCATGTATTCATTACTAACGAAATATGATTAAACACATAACGTGGTATAGCAAGTCTTCATTTTATGGCGATCGATATGGTCCATTTATGGAGTCGACATCTTTAAACTGTGAATTTTCACACACTTTTGGTATTTGCACACACATAGTATTCAATTGAACGGAATAGTTATTTCTTCAATGTTTGTCTTATATATTAAACTTACTGTTGATAAAAATGAGTTTTATTCCATTAGTTGTGAATATTTTTTGTTTTCATTTTTATTTACATTTCCATACTGGCGTATTTATAAACTGTAGCTTAACAAATATGAAACTCCTTAATAATAGCTAAAATTAGTAACTAAGGACCCACATTCTGAGATTGTTCACAATCGATGTGCAATCAAGTATTTTCAATATTTATTTTGATTAAACCTATTTTTAAAAATTTTGGGGAAGCTTAAGTTCTATAATCCGTGAAACCTTAATTTTTAAAGCTCCCCATACGATCCCATAATGCTTTTTTCCCCTACTGCTTTTACACTACTCAGTATTTTTCATATGTTTTATACTTGAACAAATTACACTGTTGTTAAAATCACACCATACATTAATATAAATAACGGCTTCGATATAAGAATATAACTACTTAGTTAAATTTTATAATTTATATAAACAAAACGAGAATTTAAAATAAATGCACATCTATTTTATATGTAATGATTTCTTAAAGTTTTATTTTATGAAAGCTAAAATGGTCTAAGATTTATGTTGTAATACTAAGAAAGCATCCGAATATTCTAAAAATTAATAGGTTTAATGTATAAAAATAGGGAATATATATATCAGAGTCGGATCTAGAAGTCAGTGTAAACAAATCCGGGCGCCGGTGACTGTGAGCGAAAATTTACCGCCGCATAAATTGGCAAACCCACTTTGGTATGAAAAATCTTCAAGTAGTAGGAGGTAAAGAATGGGATAGATAGATAGACGCCCAAGACACAGGCTGTGGTGTGAGAAAGGTGAGCAATATTGTCTCCTGGGGATATTCGACAGAAAGGGTTGAATATTTTTATATGTATATGAAAACGTATGGCTAAGGGAAAACACTCATAAACTTTGTGGCCCTTAATTGAGTTAAACCAACCAGTATTGGATGTATATATAATATTTTTGTAGCTGTTTATTAAATCAAATGTTTCCCGTAGTGGCACCAATACTATAGACAAAGTATTCTTAACGGGTCTGCCAAATGGTACACCTAGTATATTGAGATTTTTATACTACGTAGATTGATGTAAGACAATTCATCTTTGAAGTAAACATTTTGCTCACGCCAGCGTCACTTCTCATCCATTATTGAAACGGTCATGGTGAAAAATATAAATTAAATGAAAATTATTCTTAAATTTATAGACATTTATATTTATCAGATTTCATATATCCGTACATCAGATTTCGACGTTCAACGTCTTTAAGCTGTGAACGTACACCAAAATGGAATTACGAATATTTATACATAACAGTAATAAAAAATAAGCCTACATTAAAATATATTATATGGCTGAACTGATATACTTTTAGAGTATGAGCACAATATATTGTTGATTTAGTATCGTACGACACATAAGGTTAAAGAAAGGATTTTAATGAAGTCGTCAACTAATTAAAGCTTTTTTGTGCCGTGTCTTCTATTACAATGCCCGCTCTGAACGTGGAAAATATGTATGACCACAATATGAAGATACGTCTTGACAGATTTTATTAAATAAAAACATTACTTTCTAATCATAATGATAAGTCAACAAGTTGTCATAGAAGTTGTTGATGCTTCGAGAGGGTAATTTTACTTTGCAATTACATTTAAACATAATGAATATGACGTATCAATATAAAATGTCTATGGCAAAAGTAAATAATATATGCTTCCGTAAGGTAAAGATTTATTTTGCAAGATTATTTTAGTACAAGTTATTTGTTTATCTCTAAACTTATCAGTCGCCCAGTGAATTTCCATTTTTATTTTTTATTTTCAAGTAATTGCGGGGCTTGAATTTGTGACTGTAACATGCTCACTGAAAATTCGGTTACAGAATTTATGATTTTAATTAAATATATCTAGAGTCTATGTTTGATAGAATTTTCAATATAGGTGTAACATTATATGCAATTTTTTATGACAAGCTTTCGTAGATATCTACTAAAAAATCTTACTCACACAAAAGCTTCGCAAACGACCGTAATAAACTGCACCTTCTCTATTCTCATCATTCATATAAATATTGCAAAATTTATTAGCCATTTCAAATCGTCGTACACTTTACGCCCCCCGGGTATAACGTCGCATCCGGTTCGAGCTTCCAGCGCTCGCCGCTCGGAAACAGCGCCGGAACTCACGGCGCGGCGCTGGGGAAGTCCCGCGCTTAAGAATAGGAAAAGCTCATATTCATATCTTCCCGAGAAACGCCGAGTACATGAGCTTATTGCCCGAAAAAGTTGTTTATTGTGCACTAAACTCATATTTGTGCGGAAAATGATCCGTATTTTTTAAAAGTAGCATTATAACGTCATAATTCAAATTTCTTAATCAAACAAACGTGTGATATTAAAACCAATTTACGTCGCCGTATCGGTTTATCATCATTTTGCAAATATGTTTTTATTGTCTTAGTTTTTTTAAGCTTTATAATTGAAATTTTACATCTAAGCTTAAATTATTCAGATCAATTAAGAATTATTTTTGTAATTAATTTTATTAGTTATGGTACTGCATTATACAACTACCACTGAAATCATAACATCAACACGCGCAGCTTTTGTCTTCTGTTTGCTTGATTCACCATTTTTAGACGGGATATTTAGTAGGAATACTACACTATTCAAAGCTCTGTCTTGCGCACGTTAGACTCCCTATTCTCACATATTCTTTAAGCCAACCTCCTTTCATTATTATTACACGAAGGAAAAAAAAGATTTGAATAATATATATGAGGGGGATATGTCCAAAGTGAATTTAGTCCAAAATTCAACAGTTTGATAGTAATCTTATTTCTGTATGCATCTATACTTCAGTGTCGTTTGTATTTATACAAAAACTCGCATTTAAAACTGTAAAAAAAGAACTATCATCATATCGAAAAAACTTACAGTTTCCGTGTTGTGTTTTAGAAGCAATCGGTTGCTTTAATTGGTTGACAATCAATTGCAGAAATTTAGACTTTTTCGAAATTATCTCAATTTTCAATAATTAAATTATTCCTTTTGCCAAAATCTCATTTAATATTTGATTATAAACATCGTCTCAGTATGATATAATAAGATAATGCATAGCTTTATCAATATAAAAGTTTCATATAGTTTCGAGTATATTTAGTTGCATAATGATTGTATTATATATATATATATATATCTAACTCTATTTGTGTAAAATCAGATGGTGCATAAGATACTTATAGAAGTATACTTCATGAGTATTGTAGTTTGAAATGCCTAAATGAAATAATGAATATGAAAAGATTTATTATCTTCCCTCCATAATGAATTATTCGGAATGGAATTCACCGCTTTAATATTAATAATATATTATATTATGGAAGAAAATAGACAAAATAAATAAATCATTATATCATAAGAGAAATTCGACGCTAATCAGTTCCATGCCTGGCATGTTAATAACGTTATCACACGTATATGACATAATTTGCAGGCAGCTTTCGCTCATTAATTAATATAACACCGTATGCCTCTCGGATTATCAATTGTTCGTAGCCAGGGATGATTTATTGGTATGTAAAGTGGCGTATTGTACTTTGCAGCGTTTTGAACCGGGGGTACTTGGCTCATTGCGTATTCAAAGCAACCGACAGCCTCCCTAATTAGCTAAGTAAAGAGAAAACTTGTGACGCAAACATTACGAGGATCGTGTGACGTAATACAAAACAATTCATTGACAGTTGCCGTGCAATCAGGGGCGCATTGTGTCTAGGCTAACCCTACAAGCCATCCAAAATATGAAATCCCACTCTACTTTTTTCCTGTTGATTCAAGTCTTTTTTACATTTGATTCAATTTACTTGGATATATTTACATTTACTCCTTTTCGTATTATACATACTGTCTAGTAGTCTAGACTCATATTATATCAGATCTTAATTCTGCATAATCTACACTCTCATATTTTTCAAATGAGACTTATTAAAATACTGGCATGCTATGGACACTCCGAAAGTACAGCATTTGGATCTTTACAATGTGGAGAATGCTACTTTAGAAATGGAGTATATAAGTGGCCGCATTTTTTAAATTAATGTTGACTGATTTTTTTCACGAGCATTTTATGCCAGTTAAATTCATTGGCCATGTAGTCATACATTTGTAAGAATCGAACACGTAACATCCGTTATTGCGTTATACACGTTAATCTCTCGGCTACCTAGGGAATTTAATAAGTTTAATATAAAAATGAAAAAGGATTTATCATTCTACTACCAACTTATTAAGTTTGTTCTATAATTTCTCCATTTCTTTTTGTTTGTCATATTTTTAACCAATTGCATTAGGTTCAGCAGAGCCATGTCTTTTTGATTTTTTCACAGTGCATTCATTCCAGTTTTAACCACCAACCAATCTGATTAATTATTTCATATTTGTCCAGAATACACTTTTTAGATATAATTTATCCTTAAGATATTTTAGTCAGATTGATAAAATCATCTTATTTTAATATGTGAGGGATGTATTTCCAAAGTGGACTTGTTCCACCATGCCAAAATTTAAATTAAAATATTAAAAAATAAGTATTTTATATGGAAAACCTAAAACATATGTTCAAATTAAAAGCAACGTTATCACAGCAGTAATTTTGTTCATCACTAAACAGCATTGAAAATTAATCATAATCATATAATTTTTATTTTATATTTACATTATTAAAATAAATAATAATTACTAAATGTGATTCTGGCCAAAGATCCGGGCGATTTAAATTATGGTAAGCTGTCATTTAAATACAAACTATTGAAATATTCCTGTCACACAATTCTTACAAACAATGCTTCGTAATAAGCCGGTATAAATCTAGTAACTGCGATATCTATGTTAAAATCAACGAGATTTGTATTATTCGTTTAGTTGGTTATGGAAATTAAATACGACAATTTTATTGTTTTGTAAAATTTTAGCTTTTTTGTTACTGATAATACACACAGTGAGATCATACGGAATTGGATTCACTTGACATACACCGTGTTTTCTCATATCGATTAGGGATACGTTTCAAAATCTGTGGATGGCAATATTCACTCTTTTTAAAGCTCGCTTAATCAGTATTATTTACGTCAGTAAAATATATAAAACAATTAGATTCAAGTCCGGTTTTAATAAATATCGATTTAAATTAAGTAATTAAATTATTAATGCTAATTATTATCAGTTTGCCTGTCCAAATTTACGTATCAAAAGGAATACAAAACTGAGTATTTGCAAAAGGCCTTAAACTATATTAAAAATAAACTCTCCAAATCTGAAAGAAACGTCTCTTCAGTAGCTAAGATATTGACGTGCGTGCTTCGGAGCTGGAGATTACGGGTTCGAATTCTACAGCTGCTGAATTCAAAATAATATGAAAATTTATTACTGGCTGCTAAACGGGTTGAGCAATTAACTAATTCTCGTAAAAATATTGAAGTTAAGTTTTTACAGTGCAAAAATATATATGCCCCATTTCTAGAGCGGATATCTTCGCAATTTACATATACATATGCTTCAATTATAGAGTGGGCATGGTCAAAAAAAGTCAGATTCTAATGTAAGTAAATATTTATTATAAAACGACCAAAACCAAATACAATTTCATAGAAATATAACGATATATATTTGTTTAACTGCAACGTGATGTAAGGTTTTATCGAACATAAACTGAATCAATTAATATTGTTTTTTAAACAGGCCTAGATACATAATTGTTTAAGTGATCGACTGACAAATACGTTCCTGGGGAAAATATAATATTAAGCTTTCCTATCATGGCGATTTGGCTAGACGCAACATAGTCACAGCGGATAAAATATATAAAATGGCACTTTTGCCAAAATTTAAATAAAAAAACATTCTTTCTTTTCAGATGTCTATGACATTTTATTGACCCAGTTATATAATCAATTCGTGAATTTTGTTATCGTTGGTATTTGAAACTTATTTTATTACGTGATATTAACGCACTAAAATGCTTAACTTTTTCCCAGATTTAAATTTATATAGCAATTAGCAATAATGAATTTCGCGGTCCATATATCGAACACAGCCCATCTATGCCGGAAGACATTAACCATCTCGTTCGCTCCGGCCGAGCGACATGTCCGAGCTCCATGAATTCATCCGGCTGTCCCTCTTCCGCGCCGTGGAGAGATGAGGCGCAGAGAGGGACGTGACGCTGGGGTTTCTTTATGTGTAAACATTTGGGCAGAAAGTTCGTCCAGCTTTGGCGGTCTTATCGTGAAATACTGTGCTAAAACGAATCCATTTATCTGCCAAACTTTAACTTTACTTAATCTTACTCTAACATACCTTTTCCTGAAAGACAGGGTTGTCCCGAAATAAATAATTTTTATTTAATTAATTTAATACATCAAATAGTTTTCGGCAAAAGATCGTAAACGTAAAACAATATGACGCTTACAATATTTTGCTTTGTCGATCTGTCGATGGAATTTAAAACATAAATCATACAATAAAATGAAAAATGTATAAATTTGACTTCGGCTAGTGCGTGCCTTACATTTTTTTGCCGTTCCATGCGGATATCAATTTTGAACTGATTTGATAAACAAAAACGAAAATCGCTAAATTGCTGTTTATGATCTCTTGCCGGAAACGCTTCGTAAAGCCTCCATAAAATGTCCGATTATTATTTAAGCCTAGGAACATTTCGCTTACGACAAATCAATGTCTCTTATAGCAACACATCAAAAAACATATACAAGAGATCTATGCATTTTAAAATGTGTCTATCTATGCATTTTATTATAAAATTGTACGTTTATTAAATCGATTATCGAAACCAGTACATTTATTTATATATTTTCTAATAAATTTTCGAATAAAAAAATTATAAATTTGAATTTATGTATTATAGCTACAAGTAATGTGTAAAATATTTACATATCTTTCATAAAAACACTGAAAATCTTTCAGATATCTTAATTGAATGACAATAATTATATTGTTGATTAAAACTTTAATATCTAAAAAATTGCAAATATCAAAAAAAAAAAAATCTTTTTGTATAGTGTAAGCTAAAGAGATGACGAAATGTCTTGAGACATCAGTAGACATAAAAGATATTTAGATAGTTATATTGTATTTTATTAATAAGAAAGAGTTGGGAAAACTTCATTACTTAATGACTTGCTAACATGCAAATCATTTGATTTCCATTTGAAAATTATAAAAAAAACTCCAATGTGAGACTTAACGTATGTCAAACTTGTCAAGCATGATAAATAGTTAAACTTCTTTTATCAAATAATAATAATAAATAAGAGATAAAAAATACTATTTACGTTAGTCAAAATGCCACAGGTTGGTCATTTTGTAATAGAAAAATAGGAGAGAGCTATCATGATTTATATTTTTATTAGATAAATTGTTTAGAATTCCTGGAAACAAATATAATCATAAAAAGTTTTAATGCGATTCTTAGTAAACTATCGATACAAAAAACATTTAGTTAAATACATTATTTAATTTAAAAAATATTTTAAATGTTTCATATTTAACACAGAAATTCAACGCCGAATTTTTAAAAGATACATAATGAATTCCCTGTCGAAAAATCTATATTTCCATTTGATCAAAAGTCAACATATAAAAGCTTTACGGGTCAAATACGAATAGTATACTATATTTTAACTTAGTATGTATTTTAGATACGAGGAAAAATACATTTTTATAAATAAACGTCTTTGTATTACATTCATACATACGTTTGATAACGTAATATACAATACATGTATGTATATGTTTCAAGTGATGGATTTATTAGTCTTAAAAAGATATACCTAGCAAACTAAAATGAAGTTCGCAGAACATGAGGTCGAAAGTGTTGATAAAACATGCAGATATGTGAAAAAAAGGTCTATCGTAGAATGGATGGAAGAATAATCAAGTATGTTTTGAATGAAGTATGCAAAAAGAAAGCGAAAAACATGTTTATACTAGTTTATTTTAATTTCCGTAATAATGTATATTATATAAGATAAACGTTTATTTTAATCAATCCAATCTATCTATAATGTATATCTACTATAATCAAAATATAACTATAATCGATAGCGTAGTTGGTAGCGTGCGCGCCTAGCGATCCGGGGAATGCGGGTTCGAA
>JAGVSQ010001310.1:0-30211 GCA_022683975.1 Rhyacophila evoluta | reverse complement strand
AATTTAGAATTTAAAATCAATTTCCATCAAGCACCATAAGTCGAAAATATTAATTCTTTATTTTATGATATTTACAATTGGAATATACTTGATCTATAAATGTAAAGAATGAAGTATGTACAGGACGACAAATTATATGGTATATAATAATTATTGTCACTTTAGTAACGAATTAGAACAGTTGGGGAGAGTGGCAGATATCGTTAATTTGTTATTTTCGCCGACCAATGTTTATGATATCGTATCACGTGGAGTGGGTCAATTTTAAATTGAACTGTTATGCGCATATCACTTATCTAAGGCCACGTCACCTAATAATAATACACGTAACTTAATAAATAACCATCACATTGGCTCAATCTTCTAGTCAATATGCATAATACTAATACGATTTATATAATGACCTATAACTGACCGGATCAAACAGATACACCGACTCATTAACAAAGTTTCATACTTAAAACATTAAATATACTATAATGACAAAATTTAACATAATTAATAATCCTATTATAGGCTTTTGTTTGTTTTATGATCATCACTACATATTACTTTTATTACCAAGTCTGGTAATTTGTCTCTTGTACCATTTCTAATTGAAGTCCTAATCATCTAGCATTCTGCCAATCTTATACGACAACTCCGTATTTATTGAATACAGAGCTTCTCCGGGGAATGCGGGTTATTAATAAATCTGCCGAATTTAAAAAATCCAAAAAATGCAAGACTGGGTGCCCATTGGGTTGATTAATTGTATGATAGGCAATTCTCGTGAAAGTAATCTGTCAAGTCGTCTTCGAATTGCGGAGATCCACATACTCCACTTTCGGATTGGATATCTTTATACTGTGTAGATCTGTATATTCCACTTTGGGAGCAAAACTGGTATAAAAAAGAGCTTTATTATTGGCAAAGGTACTAGTGTATAATAAATTCTTTTCAAGCATCTAATTAGAAATATAACAAAGAATTAACCAATTTTAAATTTCACTTTATATTATTTTAATGGGTATTTCCAATGGGTTGAGTGACTAATTGACCAACTTTCGTGAAAAACCTATCAATATAAGTCCTGATAATGTAGAAGTGTTATTGGGAGGGGGCGTAATTAATATTGTATTATAAATATGATTGTGACTAGATACAGAGTTTAGATTTTAAAACTATATTCTAAAAGTATGTTAATAATATCGAAGAGACATTCAAAATACACAATGACTGCGAAAGCAAAAGACAAAAATATATACTAAGCAT
This sequence comes from Rhyacophila evoluta, assembly GCA_022683975.1. Taxonomy (NCBI): domain Eukaryota; kingdom Metazoa; phylum Arthropoda; class Insecta; order Trichoptera; family Rhyacophilidae; genus Rhyacophila; species Rhyacophila evoluta. The sequence continues at coordinate 28,957 of JAGVSQ010001310.1, read as the reverse complement.
TCTCCCAAAATTTGTTAAATATGTGAAATTCGGCTATAATTATAAAGGGAAAAATACCCACATAATTTTAGGGAACAAGCCCACTTGCTGGGTAAAAGACCAAATAGATGGCAATTTAAAACAAATGCAAATCCGTCCTATGAATGTACGAATATATAATGGAGTAGAAAAAGTCAGACTAAATGGAACAATTTCAGAATTCTTAATAACGTTTACTGCTCTCATCTTTCCTGCGACATTTTGCATTAATTTTATCCGAGCATCCCGGGAATGTCCTCATAAAGTGCATGCAGCTCAGTTTGAATGTAGCTGGACCATATAAAACCAAGGGTTGCCATACCATAGTAGAGAATTTTCCCCATTATTAGACTCATTAGATAATCCCTGTACTTATTATATATTATATATTCGGACAAGAAAGAAAATACAATTTTTTAAATTAGTTTAAGATGTACAAACCATATTATATCTCTAAAATCCACTTGCTCTTTGTCAGAAAGTTTTTATTGATTTTAGTGTTTTATGTAAAGCTCGCATTCATTTTTATAAATATATTTCTTTTTTATCTAAAAATATGTTACTTCTAGATACCAATGGGGGGCACTTGTGAGAACCTTTCAAATATATTCGTTTTCGCATCATACTTTTAGAGGAGTTAAGAATAAAAAAGAAAACTGATACGTGTATTAAGGTAGCCGAGAAAAAGTAAATAGCTTATGTATTTATTTTTTGTTCTCACATATTTCCTTCTATATAATATAACGAATTTAAGGTCTGTAGATTAGCCGTTTTTATCTTTATATCTAGAAAAAACACTGAATTTAACTGAAAACTTTAAACATTAAACATCCAGCAATAGATTGATGTGTTTATTGAAAACATATTTCATATTATGCTGGAGTGCTACTATGTTCGTATATAATAAATGAAACTGAATTCCTGATATTTGGACAGTCAAATAAATTCATTAAATGTGAGATGCGAAAAGAAACTTGTTATATACGGCAAACCCTGAAACGCACCCTGAATACTATCAATGTACGTATGTTGATCGTAGGTATATGCATCTTTAGTAATTTCGTCACGTAAAGATGGCTCGCGTTGCTGAATCGTTTCTTAGCCTGGCTATTGCCGCTGCGATATAAAACGAATCACGAGAAATGATCGCGAAATGAGAACGTTTAATTGCGGCTATCAATTTTAATTAGGTATATGAAACGAATAGGGCATCAAAAACTTCTGTATGATACAAATAATCTACATCTAAATTTAATATTTTCACGATACGAGTATTGGTCATAAGTTTTGCTGATTGTACTATAATTGGACACAGTGTATTTTAATCATAATATCTTTGATGAAAATAACTACCCAGTCCACAGAAATTTCACCCAATACTAGTAAATTTATAAATAATGGAACTAAAAAAAATAGAGAACTTTTACAAACACAATTTTTGTTTAACTTCCGTCTTCAAGGGCAGTTACAAAAGTAATGAAAGTTTTACTTTGTCACTGACGAACTTTCCTTGGAAAGCAACATCACAAGTGTTTACGCGTACTTAGCAACGGAGCAAGAACTATTGAAAACAAATTCAAACCGATAATAGATATTAATTATTGGCAAAACTTACTGGTATCAATTAATAGAAACAACAGTTTACTTCATTAAATATTTAACTCTTTCAGGAATTTACATAAAACTGCGAAAACTATGAGGCAAACAACAGTTTTAAATGCGGTTTTTAAAACGTACTTTTATAGAATTCTTTATTAAACACAAACCATAATTAATTACACTCTTTTAAATTACGTATCATCGAGTTTCAGCATAAACATTTACTACATCATTGCAAACTAAAAAAAAAAAAATCCACAAAATATATTTTCCATGGCATGTTTGTTCGCGATATGGAAGCAGAGTGGTGAAATGTAGCAGTATTTTGTTTTGTTTTTTAAGTATAAAATTCGGTTCAATATCTTAGTACTCATAAAGAGCATAGTAAAATTGTCAATTCCGGTGTTACCAGACCATGCGTGTATGCCATGAAATAATTTATGTCTTATTTAGCATCCACCTCCCAGAAATTTCCGTTCGTTATATCATAGAGGAGATAGCTAGCAGCGTTGGGGCAGACACCGTTTGTCATCTGTAAAATTACTTGGAATCGGAAATGCACCCGTTCGCCGACAGACAACTTTGCGCCAATGCATTTAACTGGATAAACCCAAAGCTTAAACGGGTTGGTAAAATCAATATCTACAAGTGAATTGATATGCCATTGGATTGAAAAAAAACAGCGTATTATCAACGTGAATGAGCATTTACTTGGTATAGTTACTTTTTACGACAACCGAATAAATTACACTGACTTATATATTTCCACAATTTTAGCGTATAATGTGAGAACAGGAGAATTTCACTAAATTATTCATACAGTCTTTTAAACTAAACTATCTAACTTGTTATACGAAGACAAAGGTTATGACAATGGTTTGACAACCAAATTATATACAAGACAATTCTATGAAAGAAATTAAAACTATAATAACTATAAAAAAAATACTTATGATCATACTTTTTCTGAGAAATATATTTCATTGGCTAAATCGTATTAATTTAGGTAGAAAAATATGTTTATGTGATAATTATTATCAGAAAATTTCTAGTGAAATTTCAAAAATTGTAACTGTAAATATTGTATACAGAATATAATACTATTTTATGAAAATAAATTTAATATGTGTTGGAACATTTTAATCAAAAACTTCTTCAATAACATTCAATTCAATAACAATTCTTGGTATTTCCGATTTAATGGAAACATAATTAATGATAAAACGTCTGATAAAATAAATTATCAGTTGTTAGGTCAGCCATTAGGTATGCATCGATTTTTTTTCTTTTCAATAATACAAAATATTTACTAACACGCAAAACCGTTTTGTATCATAAATAATATTTTATAAAACACAAGACACTGATATTTTTTTAATACTTTACATAATATGTATCATTTTTATCCGTGCATATTATGTATTGCTTCAACAACGTGCTGCGGATACTCTAAAGCGTCTCTACTTAAGCCAACGAAGTCCTAGAAGGTTTGGAAAATATTATTTATCAAGAATACTCGGCGGAGCAATGCAGTACCGGTATAAGCTGGTGGAATGGGAGAGCCAGCTACAATTCTCGGAGGAGTTGTGTAACTCATCGTAGATGGGTAACTTGCAAGAAAAAGTAAATTACTAATAAATACAAGATATTGTATAAAGAAGTAGAACGTAAAATTATTTTCAAATACTGGAAAAAAGGAATTTATGTATAAATTAAATGACACAAATTACTTAGTTCTTGATTTTAGCGATTTTGCTTTACGATAAGAAATACGAATTTGGTAAAAAATTACATTTCGTAAGTATTTTAAAAATCCGAAAATGCAGGACTGGATGCCCATTGGGTTGAGTAATTGTATGATGAGAAATTCTCGTGAAAGTAATCTGTCAAGTCGTCTTCACATTGCGGACATCCATATACTCCTGTTTCGGAATGGATATCTCCTCATTGTGTATATCCATATGCTCCATGCTGGGAGCGAACATGGTATATAAAAAAGAAAAAAGTATTTTTTGCCCGTCATTTCAAAAATATTCCCTCAAATTCCATATTTTCATCGTTGAATGAATGTTTATCTGATACTTTATTTCTATAATATCAAAGTAATTGATATTTTATCATAATTAGAGGATAAATATAGTTAATCTAGATAAATAACGTATTTTTCGTAGCGCTAACCAACCGATCATAATAAGCAAATACGCAGTAAATTCTACATTAAGTCCGACAAAGTGAGCGATCATGAGTCAATTTAATTAAACTAAAGAAAATATTTATTTAAAGAGTATTAAAAAGATTTGTTTACAATACTCATGCCATGAACCAAAAATCCTCAGATATAGATCATAAATTTAAAGAGACAAACAGAGGAATAACACCGGAAATCTTTCCCATTTTATGGTCACTAAAAATATGGTATGCGCTATGCAATCGTCACTATTAAAATAGGAAAGCTGTATCAATGACCTGCCGAGCGGAGAAAAGGCGTCTGGCGCGAAAGCCTGCAGACAGAAAATTGCTTGCCTGATTTTATCAAATATAATAAATGTAACCGTAGGCTAAAGTTAAGGTATTCATACTGCATGAAAATATTTTAGATTCAATTTTGGAATGTATAATCGCTAAATTACCATTGGATTGTATATATTTTACATTGGAATAATATAATTTTATAAACATTATAATTGCTACTTTGCATGTATATTTTCCTGTACACATTTATTAACTACCTGCTGGGTGTCGATCTCTTAGCGAATCCAATTTATTTCAATAAATTAATAGTAAAATTTCAATGTTTCACAGATAAAGTTATTTAATTATAACCTTAACCTACATTTGCGAAAGAGAGCGTGCAAGAGACATTAAATTATTTCTGTGGATATATATTTCCCCGGTAGCATAGAGGTAAGAATGCGCGCTTACCAATACGTGGAATGCGAGTTCGATTCCCCCGTCTATCAGATTTTTAAATAATAAAATTATATGAGAGTTTTAATTATGCAATTTAAATGTTCCGCAAGCTTTGTACGAGAATGCTCATAGGAATAATGATTTACGAATTTACTATGTAAATTCCAATGGAGTATATGAAAATTGTATCATTCTTTGATTCCAGATTGTAGTAGAATAATAAATTTAGAATATCAATTGATTCTTGCCTAAATATATGAATGTAAACTGTAATTAGGAAGGCAATGCCTAGTATAATAATATATTTCACATATTAATTTAATACATTAAATAAGGTTTATTCTGCCTCCTTGCGACATGGCTGATGGTATTATTATATTTACGGTATGCTCGTATGGTAAATGTTTTACATTTCGATACACGCAATATTTATCTAATTGTGAATAAATCGCTGGATACGCACAGGAAGAGACTTCAAAATTGAAGGGTGGGCAGCAGCCCTGCCTTCTATTTTCCACCGCGTCTCTAGAATTTAATAATCGGAAGGCGTAAGTATCGCAGGGTTCGTAACTAACCATTAGTCTGCGGAACATGTTCGTTTGTGAAATACGACCACCCTGCGAGTAGTAATGGGAGATTTGGCTGGATCTTACTGGAGAAGCCATAAACAAATCTGCTAGATCAACGATTGCCAAATGGAGGAAATTATTATATTACGTTGGTACCTACCCATTTAGTTCGCGAACTTCCTGGGCTTGACCGAATCTCATGGGAATATTATTTCACCATAATAGGCGGGTAAAGAACGAAGCCGATTAATTGCCAAAATTAAGGATTGTAATTCAATATTAGAATCGTTTTATATGTTTCATCACTGGAAAAGTAGTTTATTTGACATTTAGCTTTGGAGATAATAATGTTAAATAATTAATATTTTTTTATTATACAGGATTCATGTAGAATATAAGTTTTTAACAATTTAATTCAAATTACACTATAACCATAATATTTTATGTGATTTCCATTTTTTCTCCTTAATTTTTTTAACATGACTAACGCTATCAAATAAAACATTAGTAGTATTCACTAAATGGTAATTGACCACAGATGACGACACAGTGCTATTTTCATAAATTATTCCGATAGTAGAAACGAAATTAATAATAATATTTAACTTTGATTCGCCTACATGAATCTCAGTTGATAATTATTGTCGGTCCATACACGATTAAACTCCGATGCATCGTAACTATTTTTGCTGCTAGATCTTTTCAAGATTACAAAAATCCGTCATCTCGTTTAACCATACTCGCTCTCTTAATGAAAGATCTGCCAATCCAACGATGTGTAGCGATCTTTACATGAAGGGACTACTAAGCATGCACTAGAAGATTGAGAGTAACATCGTGAAGACGAGACGCGTTGTGTTGAATAAACACGATAGGATTATCTTGATATGTCGCATCAAGATTAACACCGCTCGTAACATTTGAAAGCTCACTCGATTTAGTTAAACAGTGAAGCTTTAAATTTACAGTATTGTTTAACACATTTTACAGTTAGCGTAATCGCTTGCTAAACCACAAAAATCTTATTCTTAGTAACTAATTGGATATGTGAAAAAAAATCGGCGAAAAAACATATGAAGCTGTAAATAAAATCAAACAAAACTACAAAAAGGAGTGTTGATTTGATTGTTTAATTGGACAGAATAAACATGTGGGTTAATGCCGAGGCTTTAAGTAGTAGTATTCGAGTAGTTTCTCAATTATAAATTCCAACTTCAGTTAATCCTGGAAAATTCGATAACAGACGTGCTTAAGGTTATCCATTGTCTATGTGATGATTAATTAGCCACTCAACTTCTTTTCTCCAAAAGTCCTCCTCATATAAACCAAAAGTTACGAAATGAGAAATACATATCTTCAGAAACAACATTTTTTTTATTAAATATACAAATGTACATATTATAGAAAAATATGGAAAAAACGCCATAATTTTACATTTAATTACCGTATTATAAGTAATCTATCCATAAGGGACGTAAAAAATGTAAACATCTAAAGTATCTATCTTTTTTCAGTCTTTTTTCATCATATTATTAAGTGTCGAAAACCAAGAGATGTTACATTCGGGTGATAAATCATATTTACCTAGATGTCGAGTTTCACCTTTCGGAGGATTTACGCCGTATGTTAAATCACTGGAAGATATGACACGGGGCTGTATTATAAAATATTATATTCAACGATAAGTTGTTTAAGACACCAGAGAAACAAAATACTCAGCTGCTTATACTGTCGGCATACACGAACCAACGATTAATTACGTTTTATATCATTGTTTCAGAGCTGGGCTGTTTCGCCATGGCGATATTGTATTATTTATTGCATCTAACATTTTCGTCAAGAGTGATTTTACTCGGTGTAAATGTTCATGATGAATAATTCCACGTAAAATAGGTTAAATATTTTTTCTCATAATATCTTGTCTCCTTATTGGTGTAAATTCTTACAGCATTAGGTAAAACTTCGAGAAGATTTTAGTTAAATTAATTGCATTAAATAATTGTTAGTCGAATCAATATTTGTACTTGAAATTATTTGTAATGTGTTTACTTTCGGATATTAAACGTCATCATTTTAAATTATAAAACAGTGTGAAGATGTCCTCTCTGATAGTGGAGTACAGGTCAAATCCCGTTATAACGAGACTCGTATGACCTCCCCCTTTGTTTCGTTATACTGAATATACGAAAAATGTTTTTACATATTGTATGAACGATTGTTCGGGACAACAAAACATATAAGTTATATTGGCCAGATCGTAACTTCAGTATTCATTTTAGAATTGATCTGTATATGAATCTTTGCAATAAGAAGACGTATCTTGACAGCTTATTTTTCACGAGAACTTGTTGTCAGACAATGGGTCAACGCAATGAGCATCCATCATGCATTTTCGCATTATTTAAAATCCAGAAATCTGTGAATTGAATCCATATTGCCTGGGTGCGAGGTGCTCACGCTAACCTCTCAGCTACCGGGGGACTACACGGAGAAGGCTATTATTTTGGACACATCGATAAATTCACATCACAAATAGAAAATAGCAATACTAGTTTATAGTTATTCAAATAGCTAAAATATACATATATGTAAAATGCGTTGTAATATGATATAAATCACCCATATACAGACCGGAAAGCGTTGAACAAGCCAAAATTCTAAGATACCGAATTAAGTATAATTTCAAAACCTGGTGTGGATCATATAATCTGTTTGATATTCCTTCGTCATAAACACTTCATCAAATGTCAATTATTTCACAAAATAAAACATTGATTAAGAAAGCAGACGCTGTAAATTAGAAATTTATAATACTAAAATGATTTATTTTTTCAACGCCATACATAATATATCGAATGATATTTTAATTCCACTGAAAGAGTTGACAAAAAAAATTATCGACGAGTGAAAGATAATTCATTAAATACTTGTTTAAATACGATAAAAATGGCTAAGCTAATAATCTACGAATTTCACTAAACCCTGAAGACAAAACATTATAATAATGTTCAATTGACTTTAAATTTTAATTGATTTCTTACTCTTGAATTGTTACCTAATGAATAGGGTGCGGTGATAATATGAAATTTAAAATTATACTAAGAAACAGCTTATATAATATTTAAAATTAGAATACGGTGGAGCTATAAATATTTATAAATCAATTATATTTTGTTTTCCTCTGTAACATTTAAGCTTTCGGCATGGTGCAACATATTTCAATTTCAACAAAAATAGATTCAAATAAAGCATATTATTAAATCAATACAAATTAAAAAAATGAATGTCAAAATATATTAAGTTTACTTTTATGAAGACGGTTTTAAGCAGAAATTTGAAATCAACGAACCCGGTTTGAAAATAATAGTGACCGTAAACAATGTTATCCGTCAAGACTTCAATAGCATTTAAACTAAATATTAAAAAAAAAAACATACTAAACCTTCCGATATGACAAAAAAAAAATCACATTAAAAATTCTCAGTACGTATCTATAAGTTATATAATTATAAAACTTTCCTTCGCGAAAGTGCTTTAACTTAAAGTAAATCAGAGACTTACAGGCTAACTGTGAACTGTTAAAGTAATTAACGTAATAGAATTTGTTAGATCCGCGTTAAATATTCAATCTGAATGCAGTTTGGTTTCCTCGACTCGCATGCATTGGTTTGTTCGAGAATCCAGACAGAGGGCGACCAGCTGTATCTCCCATAGCAATATTAAAATAGCCGCGATATGGCTCAAATCGAGATATGTGAGTGGGGAGATGTAATAAAACGAATGGTAGCGCCAATCTATATAAAAAAACTTCACGGAACAATGCACAATATGTGTTAATTAGAATTGCATGTGATCGAACCGACGAGAAATAACATTCAAGAAAACAAACAATTTCGATTTTCATCAACCTAATAAATTTTTTTTAAATAATTTTTGGCATTCATTTATTATTTGATATAACTTCACAAATCATTATACCAAATTCCATGGGAAATAACAGAAGTATAATTGTATAAAATACAATTAATTTTATATCAAAACGGGTATGAACATTTTTTTAAATTTCACCTCCGACCACAAAAACAATATAATTTTTATAAGCGATCATGTGTTATATTGTTATTACAATTATTCATATCAGACTGGCTTAACAAATGAATAAAATGATTTTGTAAATGCAAAAACTAAGAATAAACCTATCTTTGAAATAATAAATTTTAATATAATCAAAAAGTGTTGTTAGAAAACAATAAAAATAATGACTAACACGAGTAACGCAATAATGTTATACATACATAATTCGACATACAAAAGTTAAATATCGGAATAATTATAAATAGATTTAATATTAACTTTTACTGAAAAATATTTACATATTTGAGCGTGAAATTTGATTGTGAAATTATAACAAGCATGTTTTACTTAAATGTATACCGGTGCCTCAGCTTTTGTGAAGTAAATTATAAATAAAACGAAAAACAGAGGACGAAGTGTTTCATAGAAACAAAATAAGATTTTTAATACTGAGACGCTTCACAACTGGAATTGAATTATCTCTTCGAACGAAATATAAGACGCAGAAGTAAATTAACCATTAAATATAATAAATAAAACACGGGTTCATAATAATCAAAAAGGTCAAGTCAATAAGCATTATAAAATTTATCTATCAGAAGTAAATGGAATTTCTCTAAATATGTTTTATTAAAAAATAAAATGAAAAATTAGAGACACAACTACGTTGCGTGTATTATGTTGTTAAAAAATACACGAAATATTCATAATATTCACATTAGATAAAAATAATCATTAAAAAAAATACTAAGTACAAATCAGAAATATATGGATGTAAGATAAAAGAAAACATGCAACGACGGAATATTATATAGTTGTAGGCAGATATTTTATGGTTTAACCTCAAATCAAAGTAGACATATTCCAGCTTATACCTAGAGGTTGATAGAAAATGCGGATACGGAATGGAAAAGAGGGAAGGAAATTACTTATTTATTGGTTTGACGATTTTCAAAATGGAAATTTGTTTTTCAGGAACTCGTTCACATTTTTTATTATTAGACCAGATTTTCAAACGACGGGATAACGACAAATTAATTTTATCATCACGATTTTAAATGATTTTAGACTTGCGGCGGAAGGGCAAAAATAAATATTGATAGACGCAAATTAAACGAATAAATTTGATCAATAATGAAAGGTATTTAAAAAGCCTCAAAAGGGACTGGATAAAGCAGTCTCCTGTTGATTTTATGAGAAAATTTGTTGTTAAAAAAGGAAATGATTTTATATTTGAATTAATTATACAATAAAAAATTTATTGATCGTTACCGCTTAAAGTAAATTAATACCGTGGAGAAATCTCAAAATGCAAGAGAGCTTCCTGTCATACTTAACGTAGAAATAAAGATTTCTCTTTCTAATTGACTTAATTTTGTAACATTTGAATTGTTTTAAATTGTAATTCTACTGGTTATTTAGATTTGTCGATATCTAGTTTACTTTATACAAACATCAAAGCTATTTCTTAATTAGAACTCGCATTGCGGAAAAAGTTGATAAACCATTGACAAAATACAATTATACACTTTATTATAGAATGTATTTTTATACAATATTTGTTTTAGAGATATTTTTGTAAAATGTTTTGAAAACATAAATTCAGTTACATATATTATGTTCTAGCCTACAATTTAAAAAGCAAAGCAGACCGATTCGAGTCCAAGTGAAATACATCCAGTCAACAAAATCTACTAACCAATCAATTCGCTCTTTCAGTTTTACATCGTTTAACAGTGGTGCGAGACAGAAACAAACAAACAACCAACGCTCTCCCTCCGTCCATGGCCGTTAATTTTTCCCATTATATGTGAACAAAAAAAAACAATGCTCGATTGGAATCAATGGAAAACGCTTTGAGGCTTCGGTCGGTGCGACCCTATAAGCCTTTTATCCGAACTCAAAATCGTACAATTTGCTTCGGACGCTCTATTAACTCCATAGCAAACCTTTTAAACATTACACAAGAATTTATATAAATAAATCTTATATACCCTGTTCGATCCGAAAATGGAGCATGCGGATCTACAAAGTGTGAATATATACATCCCAAAAGCGGAGTATATGGATCTCCGCAATGAGAAAACGTTTTAGTTATTATGCACGTTGTCTTTCACGGTAAGCATAGATAGATAGACAATAAATACATAATAATTTTAGTAATAGTAAATGGTGATTAATTTTGTTTCTCCTGTATGGCAGAGGTTATCGTGCACGTCTAGCAATCCGGGGAATTCGGGTTTGATTCCTACATCTGTCGGAATTTAAAAATCCAAAAATCCAGGATTGGATGCTCTTGTGTAGAAAATTTTTATAAATACGTGTTTAATATTTAAAATACAAGTAGTGAGAAATGCTTTCTACGAGTGCGGCTTATAAACATATGAAGAAGTAAAGTTATTTATTAATATTATGACGTTATACTTTGGTAGCTAGTTTAATAATATTATAATATAGTATTCGCTGTTATACTGTAACAAAATAAATTTAACATGCGAACTTCAAACAATAGATGACAACGACTGACTTAGTGCCTAACTTCGCATAACGAAATTGTATTACTCTGCGTATTTATATTTTATTTATAAATATTTATAATGGTTGTCGATAGCCATTTCGATTGCCACACCCAATTGGTGCAACTAATTTAAGTAATATCAATAAATAATAATTGTGGATAGGTTTTCTTGTACAAAAATCGATGTATAGCAAAACATAAAATTCATCATTGTTTATTGTATTTTAATTGTACTAAAAAAAGAAAGAAAAAAACAAAGATTATTCACCATCAGACAAAAGACGAACCCGTTTACGCACATTTGGTAATCATCACTTGAGATATACAGAACCTGTAAAATATTTCATTTCAAAATTTCGTGTTTACTGGATATAAATATTTAAAAAATGGGGAATATAGCATCGCGTTATTTTGAAACCGTGTAAAAAGAGAGTGGGATGTATAAGAAATCATTATTATATGCATATATTTATCTGATAATGCTATTATCATGACCGTATTTTTAAAAGGTTGGGACCAACCGCCCTATTTCATTGCTAAATGCGAAATCCCAGCATCGGATATGTAGGTTCAGATTGCGGTTTCAAACGAAATGGTGCGAATTTCGGATTTAGGGACACTGAATAAAAAAAACCCCAGTCAGAATTCAAAAAAAAAAAAATGTAATTGCAATAATTGTAATTTTTAGGCGTGGATTTTTTCATATGTTTTATGTCATCATCATTAATTTGTCAAAGAATTGAAACAATTATTAAATACCGGTTTAAATGAAATGTAATCGTAAAAACAAAACAAATTATGTTATTATAAAGAACACTAAGTGAAATAGTTGTATTTGACAATATTTCAATCACCATAAAAACTTCTAAACATAAACGAAACCAGTGATTGTTTTTTTTTAATTACTGTTGAATAATTTGTTTCATTCATCTTCATTACCATCCGTGGACTGAACTATTACATTCTTGTATTCTCCCTTTATTATCAACAAGAAAAGCTCAACCTTAGATGGGTACGCCGTACCTTATATTTAGAAATGTTTTTGAAAAGAAATGAAACCTATCACATTGCATTGTCCATCATAGAAAATTTAAATGATAAGCAGTATGGTGAAAAAACCATTATAATTTTATTCTCTTTTCACGAAGCACAGTAATTTAATTGTAGTAATAGTGAAAGTAATACATGAAACAACACGCAACCGCAAACTGAAATATCGGAATATAATTCATTGCAACTAACTAAGTTCAACATTTCACAGTTCTTCAGTACCGGCAATGCACTGGATAGGTGCAGAATATTCCCCAAATAGGGTACAAATCCATTATCTCACATGCGGTGAATGAATACAAGGCAATTAAGCCGGCGAGAGCCGATCCCACCTGGGATACGAGCTTTTCTTTTCATTGAATGACAGTATAATCACTTGTTCGGAATCCCCTCGGCTTTCACTATGCTACTGCGCGCCGGACTATGAAAAGAATTGAATTTATGTACGTAAAGCAGTGGCCAAGAGAACACGCTCATATTAAATATTTATCGAACTGAAAATACTCGCGGAACAACTGTAGCTAAAGTTACACATCATGAAATGGATTTTAATAATGTACAATAATATTCATTTATGTGAATCTTAGAAATGGAGAAATATTTTATGATTTTTAAGATGATTGGTAGTTAACCATACCATTAACGCATTAGCTACTTCTTATAGAAATTTATACATTTACTCTCAACTGCACAGAGTTTTGCGTATTACATTTTTCACTTTTCATGAAGCTTTTTAGATAGTGATTACACGCCGTTTCTAGGTGCTCATTTTCGTTAATTTCAAAGTCATAATGATGAAAACAATTATTTAATATTGAGTAAGTCTTCAAGATTTTATTGAAGTAGGCTAAGAAATAATAATAACTGGCTTCAAAATTATTTGCAGAAGATTAAAGCATATCAAAAAAAGAAATTTATTTTATTATATTATATTTCATAACAATATTGAGATATTGACGAAGGAAAAATATACGAATATCCTGAAAGATAAATAAGTAAACATTTCATTTTTGATATCTTAGAGCGGGCACGATTTACGCTGCGCAGGTCTCGGAAGTTCACCCGAGCCGTTTGACTTTCGCATTCTAATCGGTGTAGACCTCACGATAGCATCTTGACCTCTGTTTATTTGCAGGCACAATACGAACTAAGGTCAAAAAGTGTGCAGAACAGTCGCATTATTTCGAGGCCCGAAACTTGTACTCCCACCCCAAGAAGCACCCGACTTTTACGTGTAATTAAAACTGCAAATAACGCTTCATATTATTTATAACATGTCGTGTAATACATTCGGTCTGAGCTCTAATCGAATGAAAAAAAATGGAGCATGCCGTCGTATCAAGGAAATTAATGAATTCTTTGTAATTATTTTTTTGACACGCTATATATGCTACTAAAACCGTCAGTTACGTCCAGAATATGTTAAATCCCTTTTATTCAATGAATTAAAAACTCCATATGTCAATAATTTTTGTCAATAAGCACTTACAAATTTATTTTTACGTTTCAGGTTAAGAATAAAAATTGATGAATGTTGACCCATCATTTTCCGCGTAAACCTGATACTGTGCCAAATCAGTGTTTTATCAAATATCCCCCTTGAACTATAATAAATTTACACGTTGCGAATCGATTTGAGATACAAAACTAGATAAATGTAAATGTTCGTTAAAAGTAAAAAAAATATGAGGTGATAACAATATATGTATATGAAAGTTGTATGGAGTATTAAGGAAAATTAGACTAAGAAAAGATGACAATAGATTATTAGAATACACCTAAATAATTAATATTTTCGACTGATGGTGCTGGATGGAAATTGATTTTAAATTCTAAATTATTTAAAACTGGTAAACTTCCACACTATATGGTTCTCACATATGGAAGTTTACCAGTTTTAAATAATTTAGAATTTAGAATACACCTATGTTATTTATGAGAAATAATATTAAACGAAACACTGAAATTTGTATATTTATTATATATCAAACGCTTTCATTTACGACACTGATATTCCCTTTCGGTATCTTTGGACTACACGAATTCGAATGATAATATACATTTCGTACGAAAATATATTGGATCCAAGTTAATAATCAAATACAAGTAATTATAATTCCACACTATTTATAAAATAGATAGTGGCGATGAATAATAGATGTAATCATAAAAATATCATATTTTAAAATAATAATAATAATACAATGCACACACCTTCCACGTGCAACACGTAGATCGCGTAATCCGTGTTATTATTATAAAACCATAACACTCTAATTGAGAGTTTTTTTCTCAAATTTTCTAATTATAGTTTATCTATAATACTTGTGCAAAATTCACTTACGATTCGTATTGCTGATAATTCTTTTAACGATTCAATTAACCAAAATAATAAATGATTTATAACTTTAAAAACAGGTTAATTTAAAATGAAAAATACAAAGCGGAGAAAACAATAAATAACACACTTATATTATACAATCATAATTGTATAAAAATAACAGACCTTTTGACATTTTTTGATAGACGTTATCTGTAAATACTTCTCAAGTATTTTAACATCTGTATTTTAGTACGTACCAACTACTACTGCATTCGTTATTAATACGATTAATTTATTTGTTTTTTTTTTCATTTCTTCATATGAGGAGGGTATTTTCAAAGTGAACTTATTCCATTATAAATTCTAAATTATTTAAAATCAATTTCCATCAAGCACCGTCAGTCAAAAATATTAATTATTCCATTATGTCAAAATTTAAAAAAGAACTTTTTGAACTGCTTATTTTGTATAAAATAACATTTTTCTATGATATTTTCTACCGGGTTAACGACATAATTATAAAGGCGACAATTTAACGAATTTTCATTGTTATATTCATAAAGAAAATGAGCGCAATACCGGATTATTATGGTGTTTGAAATAACTCAAGACTGGAATGTTTGTGTTTTCATCAATAGTAATTTTAACAAATTTAGCACATGCATATACTGAAGTGTTCGTCTTCAGCTCTGGACAATGTTAACCAAATTTCTGAAATAATTACATAAAACTAGTTATAGAATGTATGCTTTGAAAAGCGCAAAACAGTTTATAAGCTAACAAGGGTGTGAACTCAACCCATAATAATTGAGAATATATAATAATATAAGCAAAGTAAGTGAAACCGATCGATCGACAAGCACTCACCCTTCGCCTACGCCTGTCTATGAAACTGTCTGAGAACATCCCTAAGCTCCCCTTAAATACGATAACATTAGCACGGATATTATATTCACTTTAGCGTTATAGCAGTATCTGGGAAAGGTATTACATCTGCTAGTAATAATGGTCGGTCTACATATTTAACAAAATCAAGGCGTGTTCTAAAACCGATCATGTCAATTCTATTATTCCTTTACTGTAAATGTCGTAGTATGACAGTGATATACAGAAAACGGCAATAAAAAGAATATACTTTATCAAAGAATTTATTTTACAATGACAAATTACTACGAATTTATAGATATAAGCTTTTTAATATAGCTTGTTCTACAAATATTGTTGATAGAGCAATATCATATTTCTAAAAAATAGGCATCACGCTAACTAACATATTATATTATAAGATGCAACAAAATCTAAGCCATGTTATGTTAATGACATAAAACAAATCATTTGGCACATCATAATGATCAACGGGCGGTGTCGACAGAATGTCGGAAGAATGACTCCGACACTAGGTTCTGATCTTTCGATTCTTAGCTCATCGCCACGACTCATTTACGCCAAACGTACCCATTTTTAGAATGACTGTAACCGGCAAATACAACAGTATCAATAAAATCTAAAAAAGTGCAAAAGGATCCATAATTTAATCGATCCTAAAATATTTTAATAATAATTATAGTGGGTGAGGGCAAAATTTAAATCGCTAACCCAATATTTAAAGAATTTTATGCGATTACTATCAAGATTCATCGACCAAAACTAATTAACAAGAGACAGAGAGATTGTGTGCGGATAAAACCGAAATAGAAAATAAGTATTCACTCGCAGCCATTGTTCTCAGTTGAAAAGCAAACTCGTGCAGGCAGCAGGGTGTTCAAAAATGAACCTCAATGACACCATTCTGGAGATAACATTATTCAACGGGATATTTTCATTCCGGGAGAAGGAGATTGGTGGATACAACGTGGCACAATCTCGGGACCTAGCCTTCTGCAAATGCTTCTGGTAAAGCCTCTTTTTGAAATCACAATAAACGCCAGTACAGATACTTTTTTCGGACCGCTTTTATTCGTGGTACGAGATAAGTATGCTTCGCTGAACGATGAAATTCGAAGGATTGTTTTATCAAGGGCAAATTGACGGAAAATCTATTCTAATAACGTATATTCGACAACAAATCTTTTGTAATAAATTGAAATGTTTCATTACGGCTCACATATAGATTTTCAATTAAATCTAGATGACAAGTAATAAACCCCAATTGCTAATATTTAAAGAATTAAATATAACCAGCGATCGAATAACACAACGTGCAAAAACTATGGCCGTACGTACATAATATAATTGTATAGTTGTAAACATGTAATTTTAATAAAATTCGCTTTCTTTGGCTAATTTTCGTAGATATTAACAAAACCATATATATTTAAAATATTCAAGAAAAAAGACATCGTCAAATTATTTACACTCCATTATAAAAATTTAGTAACGACATAGATTAGATTTTTTCCCTTCAAAATTTAGAATTTTGAGCATCAAAACACTGATACAGTTCAGTTTCCCGTACCACGCCGTTTTTACAACAATATATACATTTAGTTAAACCTTTGAGTAAAGCCAGAATTAGGGTAGGTCATGGGGGAGCCATCCGAAAAAGCTGTGAGATGAATTTAAAGAAAGGATAAAAGAAACTCCATTTTGCTGCGTATTTATTTATTTTTTAAACCTACGGCAGGTTCTGTCCTCTTGTAAAGCAGTCAGGCTCCTAATATTTGCTAAGGGACCTATAATACGAATGATACAGGTTACTTTGATACGAATAGTCACATTTGGAATATTCCCCCATCAAAAAATGGTGCATATGTAAATATTCTATTGCTTACTTCGCTATTTTTAGACAACACACGGCATTTGAAAACAGCCTCGAGAACTCTGAAATTTCTTACCGTGTACTTTAAAACAGAGAAAATAAAATCGTGAATTGAAAGAATTGAGACCTTATTTATATGTCATAACGTGGGATGTTCAACATCAAACAACTTAGCTACACACACTTTATTCAGCTAAGGATGAGAATTAAGATCTACGTCATTGAAAAAGCTTCTATAACGTTAACATTGTTGACATTTATTATCAATATAAATTATTACTTCGGGCTAAATCACTTTTTTATCAAAATTAATATAGGTAAATCAAATCATAATTATTAAAATCAAATGGTTTTTAGACGCTCCAATAATCCGATCAAATTAATAAAAGAAATGCAATTCGTATTTAGGTACGTCAATTTAAAGTTGAAAAGATGGAAATATTAAATAAACTGGACGCAAATACTATTTTAATATTATTTATTGTTTTTTTTAACGGGTAAATTTATAACAAAGTAAATCTTTCGTATTTTAATATAAAAGACTTACTTACCCGTAATCTTGGGTTTTTTAGATCGGTATTGATACATTGTTTGAGTAAACGGGATACTTTATTTTATTACTTGCTATATGTAGCTTTTTCGTAAAGGATTTCAGAGACGTTATCGTACAAATAATTTATCTTTCCAATTAAATACGTGAGACCGAAAAGGAATAACCTCGAATTTAATAAATAGGGCGACGGGCAACATACGACCGACTAAATTGAGATTTTTTAATATAATAAGCTTGGGGATAAGATTTTTATATACATTTTAATTTATAACAAAAACGGATACTGTAATAAAATATATCTGTGACAAAAATATCCAATCAGTAGAATATAACATGATTTCATTTATGTTTATAAATTATTGATCATAAAATATTTAAGTATATATATATATTAAAAATGTAATCACGACAATATGAAAAAGCTTTAAAGAATATAAACGGTATATATATATTTTTCTCCCTACCGGGTAATATGCATATTTAAACTTCACGGCTTAAAAGAAGTTGTACGAATCGCAGGAAATGATGAAGCTTACCTGAAAATAAAGAAAATACATTTTAATATAAATATAAACATATTCGAAAAATATTACAATTGAAATAGAATCTTTTGAAAAAAGTATTTAAAAACTTTAAATTTTAAAATCATAAAAGCTTCAATTTTCGAGACCATCTTCGTTGTTATAAAAATAGTATTTATTTTCAAATGTTGAAAAGTATGATGGTTAACTTCATCGTGTGATGATTGTCTTGTAGAGTTCATATGTCACAACTGTACTATCGATTAACCAAGCTAGGAATACTTATTCTTATACTTTCTTCAATATAATGACCCCAATGATTTCATATAATACTTCACTCGTTTAAGAAGTACACGTAATCTTTGAGTTACGTGATTAATTCGTTCTAAGTCGAGTAACGCGTATATTTTTTAATTTACGGATTGGAGTTGGCAACCTTTAGATATTTTATCGAGAAACAAAGGCGCGCAGTGCAACTTGCCTCACAAAATTACGTGTTTAATTATATCATATAAATAAATTTATAAAAAAATACAGTACACAATACAATACAAAAAATACATGCTCTTTGTCTGATTTCAGATTAGTATATATGTACAGCTCGAGTTTGGAAAACTAGAATTGGGAAGACGAGACATGCGTCGAAAATTAGGACCTAAATAAAACGTTTAGTAATTTCGATCATTGTAAATGTTAATAATATATTTACATATGATGTAGTGAATGATTGAAACAAACTATCGAACGGATGAAAATTATTCGAATCATCATGTCCTGTCCACGATTACTAAGAGATCTATTGATAATTTGATATGCTAAATAGTAAGTATTACGTAGCCAACCCCTCACTATTAAGAGTAAAATACATTTGGATGTATTATACAAAGAATAAAGCCGAAACGAATAGCATGTAAGAGTAACATAAATTTAACAGCGGCAATTACAGTAATGTAACATAAAAATAATGAATTCATTACAAATAAAAATGGCGGCTAATAAATGGAAGAGTAAACACGAGGGTAGAGTAATATAAATCAGTCACCGTTAAAAATAGCTACAAAATAAAGGCAACGACGCGATGTTAAAAATTGACCCTTGGCGGCAATACGATTTATCTCATTTGTTATCATCGTTTTCGAAAAAAAGAAGAGACATTTTGAATAGAATAGAATCGCAAAAGCGCGCCATAAATGCGCTGAGGAGTGAGCGACCATTATTATTACGGCCGGACATAAAATCGCCGGAGGTGGCGGTTGTATAACATTATAGATGTACGCAGTGTTGCCCGATTTGATCGGATTGCATCCACTCAGTGAAGGATAACTTAGTCATAGTCACTAACAATATAACATGAAATAATAGTATTTTAATAATTATGAATGAGCATATAAACATGTGTGTGTGCGTGTGTAGGGATGGCTTTCTTTGAAAAAAATATTTTCAACGGATAATACGATATTTAAACTATCTTTAAAGTAATTAATATTTTCGACTGATGGTGCTTGATGGAAATTGATTCTAAATTATCTATAACTGGTAAACTTCCATATGTTAACATATGGAAGTTTACCAGTTTTAAATAATTTAGAATTTATCTTTAAAGTATTTTATAAGACAACGATGTAAATATTGTAATATAATGAATTACGTAAATAACAAATTGGTAAATAACAATACAGGGAAAAACTCACCAACTAAGAAAACTTAGATAACTTAGAACTCATGAGATTCGGCCATTTGAAGTGACTTCGTCCTTAGTGTGAATATGCAGTATGCTTTTGGTAGTGGGTGAATTTTTAAATTCTCATTAACAATTTAATCCATAATGACAGAGAATCCTAAAGGCGTCATGTGGTGGCCATATTCTCCCCATATGGAGCGGATGTAGCAGAGATAACAAATTAAAACGTAGAGGTAACAGATAAGGTGATAAGTTGTCCTAGACAGAGCTAGAAATAATGAGATTGCCGGCATACGTTGAGTTTCCCAAAGAACGCAAGTTGGTGAGTTTTTCCTTGAGTAATTAATTATATTATCGAACAACGCTAGTTTACATTCCAAAATGAAAAAAACACACACTATCATTGTATTATATATCATAAAGCATACATAAAACGTCAGAAAATTAGTATGTAGACCGTCGACTACTTAATTGCCTACTTGTTCTTAATATTACTACGCATACAGGTGAAAAAAACTACAAAGTTTGATTTGATTTATACGTATTCTCATATATATTATTGTTTTATACACCATGTCCGCTCTCAACGTGGAGCATATAGATATACACAGCGTGCAGATATCCACTCTGAAATTTGAGTTTATGGATCTCCGCAATGTGAAGACGTCTTGACGGATTATTTTTCACGAGAATTGTTTGTTAGACAATTTCTCAATCTAATGGGCATCCAGTCCTGCATTTTCATTTTTTTTTAAATCCGACATTTTTAAAGCCCACATTTTTCGGATTGTTAGGCGCGTACGCTACCAATTACGCTACCAGGGAGATATTTAATATTATATATATCATATATTTTGCAATAAATTTAATATAATATCACCCACAGAAATAAGTTAATGTCTCTTTCACGCTCTCTTTATCAAATGTAGGTTAAGATGATAATTAAATAACTACATCTGTGAAACATTGTTTGTGTAAGAAATCTAAATGAAGAAAAATGCTAAATGCTTAGTAGGAGTCTTCATATAAGTGCGGTAAATTACCATCTTATTCAGAAGTGTCGTTTTACTTTTAATCTTTGCAATTACGCTTAAAGACCCACTAAATAACAGCTGTTTCAGCTGAGGGTGAGAGGTTTAGATAGGTTCAAAGATTTTTCTTGATAATGAGAATGTTTTGAAAAATATACATTTTTTTTTTATTGAAGTAACAGATTTTTTACGGAAAAATGACTATTGAATTTAAGTAAACACCCACGAGTACTTGCATGGTTAATAATATTTTATAAATTTAATTTTTTTTAAATTATTTTAATAAAATAATCGAACAAGTGAATCAATTCAGTTATCTTGGTGTGTCCATAAAACAATCTTTAGAATTTTTCTGTAAGGTTTAATTAGGAATGAGTCAATCATCGAACGACAACGGAAAAGAAGAATGCCCCAGTGATGTTATACTTTCAGAATCGAAATATAACTATGAAGTACGCTTTTACCATGTGTGATGCTGAAAATATAGAAAGATTGTATGCATAAATGCTATTAAGCATGCGATAAAAGTTAGTTTGTCATCACTGCTGTGGATAGACCACCGTGTCATGCGGATTCACCACAGGTACGGCCATTAAAATTTTTACAATGCTTTCCGTAAAGGTTGGGGATAAAGCGATTTGACGACTCACCAAGACAGTCTCCTTATATTAAAAATATCAAACGTCCGATTAAGCGCTAAATCAATATCGATGAATTGCTTTTCCATTAAAACGGTAGTTACGAGAAGAGAGAGTTAGCATATTTATTGAGTTCCGTGTCTACTTTTGTACACATAATGACACATTATAGATTCAACAATGACTACATACTATTATGTCGCTATACAAGAGAGTATAGTAAAAATAATATATGAGCGATTATTGAAATTAAATCGCTACTATTCAATTCTGCTCGTCTAAGTAATAATTAAGTTGATATAGTGCTATAATGCTTTCATTGGTACTGTTAATTAAATTAGCTATCGGGACATTCATTGAATCTCGCATACACGTACAATCAATCTACCTTTGTCTCACACAAAATCAATTACGGCTTCGAGTCACTCGAAATCGGTCAATCTCTCAAATAAGTTATGTACGTATGTACCTGTAGCGTGAATAGATGAAAAATATATTGTTATTAATAATGACGGCCAATTTTAAGAGGGTGATTATTATTCTTTTTTCAAAATGCTTTTTCCCGCTCACACAAAAGACCACTTCACCATATGCGGCTTTCATTCGCTTTGGGTTGCACTTCACCAACCGCTTTTCCCATTTTCCATAAAATCGAACAACGACCGCTATTCTTCCGTACTTGAAACGGCGACCGCGATTCTCCCATAACACAAACTGTGGCCACTCCGGCACACTATATATTTTACTATCCTTTATTCACAGAGAATTTTACTATTTATTTATTTTCTATACATAATTAAAGTCAAATATTTGTATAGCTACTCGGGCAAAGATTGGTATTTTTATCACTTTATATGTAGAATTTTCTAAAAATGGTAACCAGTGTTTTGGTCCCACAGCTACCATTTTTCTTTGTAAAGAATTATTTTAATACATTAAAAATTTTACTCACGCGTACTTCTATTGTAGTTCTTAAAATAAGGATATACCAAATATCTACGCCGTCGATCCAAGCAGTTATTAATTGAACAAAAAACATAGATAATTCCCGGAAACGTGCGTGCTAGGTTAAATACAGTCATGACTAATTTCATTTGTTTCATATTTACGGTTTTATTGTTATATAGCATGAAGAAATTTACTATAAAAAATCTACAGTCTAGCTATTACTGGGAAATAAATAAACGATATTGTACAACGTGAAATAAGCTTGGAACTATTCTTCAGATGTAGATTTTTATAATTTGCAAATTGTTCGGTTTTTATTTGTCTGTAATATATTAACGATGTATTGAATTTGGAATATTATGACACTACAACTAAGCTTAATGGTTAATGCGACTGAGGTAGTATAAATATAGAGATAAGTTTCGCAACTTTCACTACCAGAGAGAAACTGTATAATAAACCTGACATTACTATGTCTTATTATAAGGTAAGTAAGCAGGGAGAAAATAAAATTTCTAGTCATATACGTTCTCGTGGATTTCACAGTATCACTTTAAACGTCCTATAAAGTTGATATAAAGGTTGCCGGCCTTAAAAACTGCTTATGGAGGGCCGTCAAAGCGGGCATTAAGCTCAACACATACCGTTAAAGATCGCTGACCGCTCAAGCTTTATGTTTTATACCACGCAGCTTTTATGCAAGTACACGCAGCTAGTACCACGTTATGAAGCTTCGCATACATACTGTATTACAAAGTCTATATATAATGAACGACACCAAAATCTGAACTGGAGAACTTTTTTCAACATATTATTAGGTAAAGCTAAAAGTAGTGTCGTATTGTCATAAAGTTTTGAAATATTGAAAAATATTGGAAAATTCACCACCGTTTCATCAGTTTTGTAAGTTATTTCGTTTGACATGACCTTCTCTCACTAACTCCTCATTAACTTTTCAATTTTTTTAAATAATTCTTGGGATTTTGATTAGAGATTGATCAAGGGCGTTTTTCTTTAGATCCTAAAAACCCATAGTGAAAAGCCCGAAAAATCCGACTATATTGGACACTTGGACATTTAAAATACGACATAACTTTTAGCTTTACCTAATAGATGTTATAACATTTTTTTAAGAACACAGATGTCTTCTCATATTATCACTCACCAGTCGAATGTTAGTTATTTTGATATTTATATCAAATTTAAGTCTACAAAATGTTTGAATTAAAAGTAGCGGCTGTTACATGAAATCTTAAATAATTAATAGATACGACACATTATGCGTATTATTGCTGTCATATAATAATTTTTTTATGAAATATTTTCGCATGCACCAATGTAAAAAAAAAAGTATATCTGTTACTAGATCCCCAGTAGCAAAATAAACATATACTGTATACAGATAATAAATTTTGTCACTCTATGGTGGTCACCTCTAGCTCCTCGGAACGCAATATCATCCCCCAGCGGGCCAATAAAAGTGGATAATGGCATTATAGTTCACTGAGCGGAATGAACAGATAGAACGCCAGGTCTACGATGGTTAAAACCTTTAGTATTTCGATTATAAAAGGCACATTTATTTTAATACGTCTGCCATACACGAATTCTTCACAGGATATTTTCTACTAACTCATTCTGCTGTATATAAAACTAACGGACAAAATATAACCATAGCAACAGAACATATAACATCATAAAGTGAATAATTTTTGAGATGCACGTTGAAAACTTTAATATTATTTATATATGTTTAACATATTTAAAGAGATGGATTTCGAGCATTAGAGTTTAATAAGAAACACAAACCATACATTCTGTGCATTAAAATATTAAAATAACAATTAAATTTATCCGAATTCTTTTCGGTATTTTTTAATCTCGGTATTCGAATGAGCACGTACGTAATATATTCTAAGAATAATCTGTTTATTTATTTTAATTTGTTTAAAATCGATGGCTTAATGTCATTTGTGTAACCTTGACAACGCAATTATCGAATAACACGTTAAATGGCAAATTGAATCACTATCCAAAAACTGACTGATATAATATTATCTATTAACAATATATTATTAAAATTAAACATATCTGTTGAGAAGAAAATAATTAAAAAATACTGAGAACGAAATTAATATTTTCATTATATTTCTCATGAAATTCTTTAAATTAATTAAAATAAACATTTATTACTGCATAATTTTTTTCAGCTAATTTATCTTAGTATACCAGATAAACAAATAATGCATATCATTATAATCTATTATATTATCCTGTTATTATAAACGTTGAGAGTTGAAATAAATTCCTCTATAAGAATAAAGAAAACTATTATGATTGATACCGTACAAAAAGAATATAGTGGTAAGTTCTAGTAATTAATACCACTCTCGTGTTTATCATGTTTATGAAGTGACATTTTATCAAACCACACGGTCTTATTGATATAAAAATTTGATGTATTTTCATATGCCAAAATAATTCTTAATTCGCAACTTTGATATCGATCCGGACACGAAATTTAGCCTAACGCCCCAGCATTTAAACCATTATATGTAATTAGAAATTACGTTGAACATAAATATGGGTGTTTTATTACAATAATATATTAAAGAAAAATATGAATAGAAACCCCTCATATTTGTATGTCAGTTTACTAAAGTTAGTTGGTATATTTACTATGAATAAGTCAGGGGTTAATGTATATACAATGTATGAAAAATATTTACATTTGAATGCTGGCGGAGATCAACTCGCCCCGTACTCGGATGAAAATAATATCAAGCGTGTTGTAAAAGGCACGGATTCTTTTCAAGAGAGACTGAAAAGGCGAGGGTAAAAAAGCACGCATCAAATAGATAAATATGTATCTTTAACCGCTATTCTCGGAGTCAATACTATTTTTTTGTCATCGATCTATCCATTCAGAAAAGGGAAAAAATGAGACTTGCTGCATTTAAATAATGGCTGTTCGTTTTTGTTTTGCGGTTTTGATATTTCGTTTATAGGGCGGATCTGGTGGATTTCGACTGCAGTGGCTCATAATACGTGTAACATGTTAATGTTGAAATAAACGTTAAGCAGCGATAGATATCACACATCACCTCAATCTCATTCTTACATGTGCAGAAAAAATGCATTTGGAATAATTTTATTGTTTCCATTGGACAAGTGATTTATCTAAGATGAAAATAAAAATACTAATAATAGAATAACTGGCACATCAAGATACAAAAGCAATTCTTTATTTTTTCTACGAATGCTTTAAATTTGCCATTTCAGAGTGTTATTTATTATATTAAATTCCATTAAATACACATGAAAATATTGAAACTTTCTATAAAACATCTACTCTCATTGCTTATGATTTCCTCTAATAACTGTTCAAGATTCGATATTTTGCTACACGAGCTGTCTCTGCTTTATGTCAATTAATGTGTTTTTGTTTTCAAATATTTATTGAAGAAAATTAATTATATCAAACTAACGAGGTACGAAAATTTCCCGATGGAAACAAATCATTTTTTTATATACAATGTATATATATAATACAATGAACATATGTATCTACACAGTTTGAAGATATCCATTCGGAGTGGAGAACACGGTCTTGGCAAATTATTTTTAACGAGAATTGTTTCGCAGACAATTGGCTCAACCCAGTGACATCCTGTCCTGCATTTTTGGGTTTTTAAAATCCGACGGATGGGCAATCGAACCCACATTCCCTGAATTGCTAAGCGCGCATGCTACCAACTACGCTATCGTTGAGACAAATAATATTTTTAGATTTTGAAAATTAAATAAAATTGTTTAGATTATTCGTGTGGTTGTGGTTAAGATATGTTTAAGGCGAATTTATTTTTCATGTTTTATTGTGTGTGTGGTCTATGTAGGAGTGAAGGTTAGACATATTTATACATAATAATCCCATATTAATGTATGACGTAGAACAAAGATGTGCTGACTGATATTAATAATACAAAAAAAAAACACAAAACGGAATACGAATAAAAGGAACGAAATTAGGCATATACGCAACCATTGAACATGTATATCACAAGTGTCATGGAAAGCAAAGACATGACTCTAATCAAAATATATACAAAGTGTTTTTACATTTTTCAAACAATTTATAAAACAATCTGTTTTGTCAGTCTTTCCGCACAGTTTTTTTGTAAAGCGTTTATATATCATAAGAGATGAATTATTATGATAATATTTATGCGGAAAAAATAAAGCAGACCCGATGTGGAAACATGACCCAACTATAAAAAGCACTCTTTGAAGTTTGAAATCCCACATTGATCGCGAGCGAATTTTCTTGTATTTTTATATATTATCTTTCGATTAAATTAAGACTATTTTACTATTATAATATTTCGAAAAGGGCAATTTTACAAATAATATTAAATATACACTACGAATATATTTATAAAAATTGAATTGTGTTCGTGTTTCTAATGTTATCAATCAACTAAATTTAGCGAATTAATAATTACCAATATTCTATTAAATTACACCTCAATACTATGGAGGTCTTTACAAATGGGTTACTCCGCCATATCTCTGTTAAACTGCATTGCAGTTGCAGGCAGTCCTAGTTTGGATAAACGCAAAACGTTGTCATAAAATATATTAAATACTGCAAAGTATGAAGTGTAACACGGAGATATTCCGGGGTAGAAATATTTTCATAGGAAGAGGAGCAAAGTAACCGTATGCCATTCGCGTCGGTATGTGAACGATTTTGAGAACTTAATTAATTTGCTACAGCGAATGTATGCAAATTCACGCCATCCAAAATATTACTTATTAATTATATATACTATCATTGAGCTTACTATGTTTCTTATAAACACGTATACCCAAAAGCGTTCATGTGAATGTTATAATTTCGCGCTTGGAGTTCTTGGAAAATACTTCTTATAAAAGACGTGGGTGTAATATGAGATATTACGCCTACATCAGAACTATTTTCATATTATATATCTTGATAGGGTGCACTACCTTTATTTTATGGAATTAAAATTATTTTTCAACCACATAAAATAGTTGTCATATTGGTAGTGAATACAAAAAATCGTTCTTAACATGAAAAATGCAACGATGCTATTAAATCGATAAGATGACCTACTTTGAGAATAAACAATAAATACAATTAATTATAACATTGAACGCCTTTGGTCTTTGAGGGAAAAAAGTGAATATTTTGGAAAGAATAGTATTATTTATGGCTGCTTTTCAAACCAATAATTACTACGAATTTCAGAATTTAAGAAAAAACTTATGTTTTAAGCTACAACACTCACTACCACAGAAATAAGAGAGAATAATTTATTCCAAGCCAATCGGTCAAGTGATGTAAAAATCTATCGATGGTTGTGAAATATTATTTATATTGCCGTGCGTTTCTTTTAACGTAACCTTAATATTAGAAGATTAGGACAGAAAATCGGGCAATTAATGGAGAAAAAGAAACATAAAATGATTACTATCGAAGATAATTCAACTTCATTTTTTTGTTTAAATTTCGAATTGCTACGATCGAACAAAAGCTATGAATACTCAATAAAGCACAACGATTCGTTCAGTTTCTTCCGTAAAAAAAGACAAGAAATTTAAAACACGAAAGCGATAAGCTTGGGATTTTAAAAACCGTAAGCCGTAGATTTAGAATATTCAAAGTGTTTTGTTTCCGCGTTGCAATAAATTTTAATTATTTTGTCGATAAATAAAAAAAAAAAAAACCAATCCAACAACGAT